>PVKB01003653.1:0-186644 GCA_004027205.1 Ctenodactylus gundi | reverse complement strand
CTAACACTGGGTTCCCTGTTTCAAAGAGAAGATGTCCCTCTTGTTGATGTATGGTCTGTTCCTCCAGACAAAGCTTTTTGAAACAGAGGGAGTGAAGTAGTGTACTTAACTTCTCCCTCAGTTTCAGGGTATAATAAAAAATCATTGATTAAACATCACCACCCATACAAGATCTCATATGGATTTAGCTCGTAATTTTTGGAGAAATTTACCAGTCTTATTAGAACTATGAGCAAAAATGGTACCCAGGGTACCATGTTTCCTGTATCAGCTCTTTCTACCTTTCCTGAAGACTCAGGCACAATGAAGATGGTGCTGATTATCTACAGCCTCAGATTGTTTGTGGGTTACTGTGTCTGGAAAGGAAGACTCTTGTCACTCTCTGTATAGTTACAGGGAATCCAAATCTGTGCATAATTTTTTTGTATTATAACTCAGACCATTTGATTTTTTTCCTGTTCTATACAGAAATGTTTTCATCTACCCTGTAAAATTCTCCACCTATCCTATTGGATACTGTATACCTCTAACTAAAGGTACAGAGGCATATGACTGAAATTCACCTGCCAGTCTTTCCCAGGACAAATTTCCACCTGCTGTTTTTTAGAGGCCTGTTTGTGCAGGAGTGGGTCATTTTACCGACAAATTTCACAGCTTTAAGCTATGTGATCTACAGTTGATAAGGACTTTTTGTAATTTGGTGAGTAGAGTCTTTACCTGTATTAAAATAATGGTGGAACATTTAAAAAAGGTTCCATTAATCTACTTAGGGAAATAAGAACTTTAGTATCTGGAATCATTCTAAGGAGTGAAGAGGCAATCCTTCTGTCAGGCTTCTGCTACTTTTCAGACTAATCATACATGGATTTTAATTAATTGAGCTGATGTTCTCCTAGCACTGGTCTGAGGAGCTAACCTGAAGTAGCTTCCTTGGCCACCTAGTGGAAGCTACATTAGCCCATTGACCTGGTCCAGGTAGAGCCCTCATGGTGATTCCGTTAGCTGCCTGAAGGGTGGCTGCATCTCTGCACCGGTTTCCTAGACAGATTTATCTGTGCCCTTCTGATAGCCTTTGCAGTCCATCACTTTCTCGTCTTTGGGCAAGAAGACAGCCTTCAGGAGGTGATCTCGGGAAATCCTGATGCTCTTAGGAAGTGACATTCTTTCTATAAGGCAGCATGGTCAAGTAGGACCAGTATAGCATACTTTCCTTTGTCCACATTTGAGTTTCAAAGCTCGAATTAGTGCAGTGAGTTCAGCCATTTGGGCTCTGGTTTCCTGGAGAGTGGAACAAGCTCTTATCCGTATACTGTAAAGTAACATCTGCATGTCCTACTCTTCTCATTCTCCGAATTAAATAAGAATCCTCATAAATATGTAGAGTGAGGTCTGGGTCATCAATGGGCGAGTCCTTGAGATCATTCCTGGCTGAATATGTTTCTAAGATCAGTTGCTCATAATCATGGATTATCCCCCTTGAGGATTCTTCGGGCAGGAAACTGTCAAGGTTTAGAGGAAAGGCTTTACTATGGATTATTGTAGTCATGAAAATTAAACAGGAACAAATATGTTTGTTAAAACAATTCACCATTACTCCAATATATGGAATCATATTCTGGCTTATGGTAGCTGAATTTCTAAGATATTTTCCATGATATTTAAATATATAAGCCACTATTAAAATGAATACCTAAGTATTTAGGAAACATTACACCTGAAGCTGGAATAGGAAACAAGCGTGTCAAAATCAATTTGAAATGACTCATGCTTTGAAGAGATTCTATTCTATTTGTTGAAAAAGACACTTGAAGGAATACTTGCAACTCATTGTCTTAAGACTGTGGTTAATTAAAACAAAACAAAACGAAAAACTTCTGAGAGGAGCAGAGAACAAATTGTCTGACTAGTTCTAGGTGTGTTAAATACTTAACATAATTAAGTGTCTCTTAAGAAAACGAAAGAAGACAAGCCCAAGTGAAGAATAGGAAGAAACTGAAATGTACGACATGATGATTTTGCATTTGATGGAAAACCTCATGGTAACATTAAATAGGCAACCATGAGGAGAAAGGTTGGAAGCAGGATTGGAAGTGGTCAGGAGGTCAGTAGCCGAAATACCACACATCCCATACCCTACAGGGAAATGGCAGAGTCCGCAGAGCTGGGAAGTGTCCCACTCAGAGTTGGAACTCATTAAGAGCTCTTACATACGGATTTCACCTCATACATTCTAAATCTAAAGAATCACGGGAGCATACAAGTACTAATAAAGTTACTGTAACTGGCATGTGAAGCAAAATCACTACAAATCCTTTAGATGACTCCATCCACACAAATTAAAACCAAAAAGATTGTGGAAAGTCACTGTAACCAAGTTGTGTATTAAAATCACTGGCAAAGTTCCTAGAGGAGTCAAACCCATCCAGTTAGCAGAAGCTTTTACTCTTCTGTTCTTATTTTTCAAAACAAAATCAGGCTGTTTGTACCTTGCCCTTTTGACCTCGTGGGACACAAACCTGGTGCAGACAATAACGATGAGAGCACGAGAAGCCTATTTTAAGTGCTGTGTAGTAGGGTGGGGAACTGGAATGAAAGAACATCAGTCTGTTGTGTAGAAAAAGGTCTTCCCTGTGTTGGAGCTGTCGTATCACACTGATACCTGAAGTTGACCTTCAACAATGTCTACTACAGCCTTTGCTTTACCTTATGCTAGACTAAGTTAAGCCAATATTCATGGTGGGAAGATGAAAGATGAATATCCTCTGGACAAGATGCATTACTAAGGGATAATCATGTCAACTGATTATGATTGGCCCCTTTCCACCAACCGCCAACTTAGTGAGAATTCTAAATTATAAAATGACCTCTCTAGTACTTTAAAAAATGCAAGTTGAATTTCTTATTAATACCTCATGGAATTTTTGTTTTAGTCTGTATGTGTGTGCGTGTTTGTGTGTGTGTAAGGATAATTAGGAAGCCAAGCTTCCATATAAACCATATCCCTTATCAATATATTCTTCTTATAAACTTAAATATACAAAGAGTAGTTCTACTCTATTTTGACAATTGTTAATAAAATATTTTAGCTTAAACAAATTATTAAAGGTACTTTGAACAGTTTCTTTTACAGAGAATGCATTACATAAATGCTATCTGATACCATTGTTATTCTTTGCTAATACTATCATTCAATTAAGAAAACTTTAATTTTGCCTATCTGGTGGTATCTTTTGCCATTTTCCATCAAAATTGCAACACTTTCTAATTTTTTTCTTCCCAGTGATCTCAGGTGCATCTAGTGTTATGTGTTTAGTCTTTGTGTACATGACCAAAATTTTACATTAGTTTTGAAGTATAATACTTTTCTTTCCGCCTCAAAATGGTCCCTAATAATGACTTTTTATAATCTTTTAAACTAGTCCCATCAGCTAGTCATTTTAGAAATGTAGGGATATTTAGTAATAGTGACAATCATTTGTTAAATTGTCTAGTGTGATAACTCATTTTCCTAACTATGCATAAAATTCAGACATACATGTTTAAATTGAGAAGAGCAGAAATCTTGTGATAAAAATGAAGAACTATAATACATAAGTTAAAAAAATGTGGCCAACCCTCATGGTATAAGACTGTAATCCTAGCATCCTGGAAGCTAAGGCAAGAAAATCAAAAGTCAGTCCAGCTTGGGCACATGAAGAACTTGTTTCAAAATCAAAAATAAAAATAGATGGAGATTATCACTCTGTGCAAAGTTCTGGGCTTGGTGCCCAAAACAACAACAAATTTGTGTATCACACATATTGCTGACAGTTGTGATTCTTTGCTGTTCATCAATTATAGTTTTTTTCTGATATGAAAGTGAGGTGTACAGCAGTAATAATTTTGAAGAAAATGCTTCCTCTTCCTAAAATTCTGTGAAAGGATATATAATTATCCTGCTGGTTTCACCACAGCTGTTACTTGTGATTGCTGTTCTTGTATTTGCAAAACACTAATTGTAAAAGATTTAGTGCACATTTAGCTCCAGTATTACTAGAAAACTTTGCCGAGATGGCCCTGAAAAGCAGTAACCTCAGTATCTGAGTTAGCTCAGCATCCATTCTGGTCATACAAAGGAAATGTTCTAAATTCATACAGTCAGTATTTATTCATTAAGAAAAACATTGTCCAATTTTTGACTATTAAAATGCTCATCTCTTCCTTAAACTCTGTAATCCTGGCCTACCATTTCCATACAACTCTGCGGTTATTCTAAGTGTCTATGTAATATATGTGTTTTTGTGTGTGCTCTCCCCGACCTGTCATGATTTACTGAGAGTTTGGAGACATGGGGTATGGCTATGTGGTCTCTGTGATGATGTCAATGTAATTCTAAAGTGCTGCCAAGGTCTCTGGATTGCACTGCAATCATGCGTGAATAAAATAATGCTCCTAATTTATCATGTCTTGTAAAATGTATAAAAACTAAATATGGAAATTACTGATATCCTGGATACTGTTATCTACAGTGAGATTCTTTAAAGTGAATGATTCCAACAGAGTAGTGCTAAACATAGATAAAGGTAACCGAATATGCATTTGAAAACTTACTTGTTAGCACAAGATTATTGCTAAGCCTGTCTAATGAAGGGCATAGATTACTAAAGAGATGCTATCAAGTATTGCTTGTGCTCTGCCAATGACTTTAGCCTATATTTATTCAAGATTTTAAAAATAAAGTCTCACATACATTATGTGCTGTTATTTTGAAAGTTGACCATGCACTTTGAATATAATACATATGTATGATACATTACATCCCACCTAAAATGATACTCCTTTTATTCTATTCATCTATTGGCTTCTGTTATCATTGTGGATAATAGACAAAAATTAAAAGTATATTGTTTCCTTGATTAATGCCTCATTCTTATTTTGCTCAATAACTTATTTATATTTTAGGCCAACTCTATAATATTTCTGTTTCAATGCTCAATTTATTTCACTCAGCATTATGGTTTCAGGGTAAATCCATTTTTTTACAAATAACAAAGTTATTCTTTTTAATGAAAAAACTAATATGTCATTTCATATGTCTACCATATTTTCCTCATTTTATTCATCTGAGGATAACCATATAGGCTTTTTTCAAAGTATAGCTGTTATGAGTTCCTCTGCTATAAACATAGCTATGCAAGGATCATTGTTAGTATCTTTAACATTCTTGGAAAAAATACACAGAAGAGATATAGCTGAATCCAATGAAATATATTTTTAGGTACTTGAGTTTTCTCCATGTTTACTTCTATAACGATTATACTACCATCTAATTAACAACACAAAAGTGTTATTTTCCATGACATTTTTGCGAATATTTGTTGCTTTCGAGTCCTTCATAACCGCTATTCACATTGAAGTAAAAATACCAACGTGTTGGCATAAAACACTTTTTTATAGAAACTCTTCAAGATAAAAAAGCCCTCAACATTCTGTCCCCAGGATGTCGATGTTTGGTGTCTGGGTATGTAGTAAACAGGACTGAAAACTTCCTGAGAAGTCTCCTGGACCCCATAAAGCTAGATACATAAATACAGACCCCAAGGTAGGAGATGAAAAGAAGCTTGAATACCAGGTGCAAAGACATGCAGGTAATTAGAGCTCTAAGAACTTCACCGGAACGAGCAGCTACATGTGACCTAAGGATATGAGATTTCTGTGTCCCCAGCTGGAAGCTAACTGTGACCTAAGGTCAGACTCCTGGAGAGTTTCCCATAGCAGTCTGTTTAGTAAACTCAAAAACTAGGTTTGCATGTGCTTCCCCACACCTCTGATTGTCCCATTCTGTAAAGAACTCTGCTGTATCCAAGGGTCTCCAAGATAAAAGGCTTTGGACATACATATTTTCAGCTATCTTCTCAAAACTAGGTTTGAATAAACCCTTTCCCTATTCATAGGGATAAGTATCCTCCTTTAATTCGGCCTGGAGATGGGCAAAGAAAACTTGGTCCAGCTTAGAGCAGCTAGCTAATGAGGTGGAATCCGAGGGTTGTTTTGATTTGCATTTTTCCAATGAGCAAAGATGATGAATGTTTTGAATTTAATTATTTGATATTTATCTCAGTCACTTTCTCATTGGCAGGATACAGTACCTGATACCCACAACTAATATACATGAGATGAATGAATAAATGGTACCCAGAGACACATTCTGTAAAGAGCTCTTAAATTTCATAGCAGATTCCATGTCACATAGTCATTAAGAAGACTTCTATCTAAGTCTTCTCAGTCTTCTATCTAAGTATTCTATCGCTACCCTCATGTTTGAAACTATTGGAAAAGCACTTCTAACTGGTTATGTTTTAATTCTTTCCCAATGATAGAGAGGGTAACCAGCTCTGACTATGTGCGTTTGTGCATGTGCTTTTTAAAGCGTACTAGAAATGCTTTATATTAAAGTGGACAATATCACTTTGAATGAAACTTTTCACCTGTAGAAACCTGATCGTGGTCAAGTTAATGAACACAACGCACATTGCTCTCCTGTGCCCAATATCGTCATTATACACTCCTGCATCTGAGCATTCCACAACAGATTCTCAAGCAACAATGGGCTAATTACCGCTAGTATAAATGACTTCGCATGTTAACCAATACTTTGTAAGTGGACTTATGCAATGTGATGCCTTTTTTTAAACATCCATTTGACCACTATGAAGTGCACCCCATGGGTAGCCCTTGCTGGCATAATTAGAGTTATATGGGCAAAATTTTTGGACAGTTACCCGAAGTCTGGTATAGTCTAGTCTAAAGATACCTGGAATTCCTTCTTTGCAATTTCTTCCAACTACTGCTGTCCATGAGGTCTAGCCATGGCTGATGAAAGGCAGGACAGTGATAAAACTAGGGACAGCTGTAGGAAAGGACATGAGAGAACTCAGACCATAGAGGTTTAGTAAATTTCCTAAACCACGAAAAGCCAGGTGCATGCACTTATTGTAATGAGTAACATAACTGGGTGAGTAGAAAATAGACTGCCTAACCCATATATAGTTATAATGATTGTAAATAAAAATAATGTTCATACATGCAAAATACATAGACATAAATGGTACTGTTCAATCAGGAGAAATATGGATATACAATCTTTAACTGTCATCTTCTAAGATTCCGGTTCAACCTCCTGCTAAGATTCCAATCCTGGACTCATTTTCAGACCTAGAGTACTTTCCTTGAAAGAAGGCCATCTTCCCATGAGAAAAAGCCCTGTAATACAGCTGAGACAGACGTAGTAATTATTTAGCCAGATCTCTCCAAAGAGAGATATGGACATTAACTTGCATAACTTCACTGAGAATGAACAATATTGAAATATTTACAGGATTTTATTTTTCCCTGAGGGTCTGTGTCGACATTAATACCTGCAGATCCGCGGTGGTATCCTGGCACCTGATTAGGAAACTGTGGAAGCCAGAGGCAATGCTTATCATTCAGCAAACAGTGAATTCAATGCATGCTAATGTCATGGGAAAGGGTGCATTGGTCCCCCGAAGGGACACAGGAACAGTAGCCCTCCATGCCCAATGAATAGACTCACTCACTCGGGTCACAGAGAAAGCTTGTTCAAGACTAGTAACCTCTTCAAGAAAAATTTATTATACAAAACTCTAAAAGTACACACGCATATGAAGTGTGGCCACTCGTGGGATGGTAGGAGAGGTGCATGGAATTTAAATCGATACCCACTCAAATAGTGTAGACCTCCACTGGATGCAACTAGAGAAGTGCAAGACATTGGAAAGCCTAAGCTTCAAGAGCAGGGATATTTGGTGGAGACTAGATGCATGTTCTGTGGGCAGAGCTGGGCGTGTTTATTGAAGCTTGGAAACAGACATCTGTGGGACTTGTGTATCCATGAAAACAAAGGATTTAGTTTGCAGATGAAAGGTCACAGTCTGTCTCAAAGGAAGGACAATGTCGCAGTCCTAAGTGACAGTTACTACCTGTAGGAGTTATCTTTGGAGAATTTTCCCACTGGGTGAGTTAAAGAACACGCTGTTTACGTGAGTTTGAAGATAAAGTATTCATTTCACTTAACATTGCATTTTCCTGAGAATGCAGCAGATAGGAGAAAGTATAAATGCAGGTGAAAAACTCTAGTCCAGAGGTGAGTTAAATCTGATTTACGAATTTGGATTTTAAAGTTGAGCCTGTGTCTTGAAGTGATTTTATGAAAAGGATAGTTACAAAATTATGATTTCCCTGTTTCCTTTTTTGCCTATCCTTATTCTTATTCTACTTCACCGAGACTGATTTGGTAGTCATTTGCCAGGTAAATAGAGCACTGGGATTTATACTGTTAATAATTGTTTCAATGACCACAGAAAGCTTTTTGGCTTGCAGGATAACAACTTTCAAAAAGAGTCATGCCTGATAGAATGCCCTAAGTAATTATTTGAAAGTAAAGTCTCTTAATAGGGTAAAATGGGAGAAACTTAGGATAAATTAGTGATATATTTACCAAATAGCTTCTGCAGAACGTAGATTCATTAGAAAATAGATAAAACTAATACGTGTTAGAGAAAAATATACATTTGTATTTGGTGGCCCCTCAGGCTGTTATCTCTCAATCATAATACAGAGAGAGAGAACTGAGTCTTTTAAATATTATAAACATCACATTGATGCACAGCACACTGATAGAACAGGAGGGAAAAAAATCAGGATATGTGGACATTGAAGATATATCTTAGAAATAGCAAATATTGTATTACTTAAAGTTTTGATTTAATTTACTTTGTTTTAAAGAATGACTTGGCAGGATCGAATATTAAGCCATTAAACAAGTCTTAACAAACTGAAGAAACTTAAATCATATTTTTTTTCTGACAGCAATAACATAAAGCTAGAAATGAAGAAAAGACAGATACTATGTAGGTTCTTGGGAATTAAACAACATGCTCCAGAAGAACCGCTGGATCAATAAAGAAATGAGGGTAAATTTATAAAATACAGGTTGGATTACCGAAACCTGTAATAGTTTCCGAAGCACCTAACTTCAAGAGCATTATTATATTTGGCCAATATGATGTGTATGAACAGCAAATAAAAGTATGAGCTGGGGAGTACAGAGAGATCCGTGCCAAAGTCTTGAGAGAAAACAGTTACAAGGGGACTTCAGAGAGCAGAGGTCCATGGAAAAGCCATTTTAATTTGGAATGGGCAGAGACACTGGCAGGTGACATCCTTAGAATCAAGTCTGGTGGGACTGGACAGAGCAACCAAATTTCTTTCAGAATCTACTTTGTGATAATTGAAATTGGATATGCTGGCAAACACAATTTTAGATCATTTTTCTTTATTTCTCTACTCAGAAGTATTTTGAACAATTCCAGGTATAAATTATTCAATCGTCTTATTCATACCCTGTAACAATTGTTGAATAGTAGAGTTTATGGTCTAACATTGGTGTCATCCACATAATAGCAGCTGTTTTTGCTTGAATAATTAGCCACTATGTTCAAAACACTGTAAGGCGTGCTTTAAATTTTTCATCCGATTTAATCTTCACCATATGTTTTGTATGTGTTCATTATAGAAATTTTATGTAAAAATTTAAAACCAAGAAATAATAAGTAAAGATTATATGGAAAGTAAGAGCTATGTTTACAATCCATAATTATCTGACTCAAAATATTTATGTAAAATGATTGAGTAAAAATTTTCTTATGACCACACTGTCCCACTCAAAAAAGCTTATGTGTAACTATATGTAATTAAAGAGTTTTAAGAAATAAATTATGAGAATAACATTGATAATAATAGAGATAGAAATAACATTGCTAGAAATAATTGAAGAAATGTTAAATAAAGAGTAGAGATATATTTACCAGAACTTTTAATAATGAGATTAAGAATTTTTGAAAGACTAAACAGAGTTAAAGTTCTATAAACTTAATCATACCCTGTCTTAAGCTGATCTCAAATGAATAATTTCATTTCTGTGAATCCAGACTTTACTGTAATTATGTTCAGCCTTATTTTATTACTGAAATTATATACTTGCTTTTCACAAAATACTTGTAATGGTCACAAAATTGAGATATTCTAAGAGAGAGCTCTATTTGCATTTCTACTGGGGCATCTTGACCACATTTAGTAACTTACAAAGATAGCTTCTGGCCAAACTAATGAGATGCTTCCCTAAAGACAACAATAGTCACCATGTAAAATGAGTACTTCAGAGAATTTATGTAATGTAAAAGTAAAATTTTAGTAGTTTGTCAAGAAAGTTTTGATTCAGATCCTTTTAGGAGTAAACACATTTTGGAAGTTGAGATTACCTTCCCACGTCTTTGCTTTCACAGCTGCCTCGCTACTGATTTGGGAGCTTGTGTCACTGTTGACGGGTGTGCACCCATGTAAGAAATGAGAAACACAGAGATGGAAGGCACCCATGGATGGTTTCCTCTACTTAGAGGATTGGCAAATTAACAGAATAGTGTGGCTTCTGATATTGAAATAGCTGCTTGCTAGCATAACTCCAAAAGTCGTAAAATACATCTGTTCGTTCTACAAATTTAAACTCTTAGTGATATGCCTGAGTTCTCACTTCATTTTATAGTCAAAAAAAATTTTTTGTGAAAACTTCAAAAATTTTAACTTTTTATTTTCTTTTCTCGATTTGATTTTGTGTTTTCTGAATATATCTTCTTAGACTGAAAAGAAAATATTTGAAATATGAATTGTAGTAAAGAGAACACACTATGGATGAGGGTCACAAGGGAATATTAAAAAGAATACTGGATTTCAAATGTCCTAGTTTCCCAAAATTTATCATCAGAAATACTATGGTTTGAATCTGACACATCGTTCAGAGCCTCATGTGTTTAGAAGGCGATTGTACCATAGGGCCTAATGCATGGGTAGATCACAAGTGCCTTTGGGAATGAGCCTGATTGGATGGATGAGTCAGGGGGTGTGGCACGAAATGAGCATATGTCTTCCAACAGCCCTTGCCAGCCAACCATGCAACAGACTGAGACCTCTGAGCTGTGAGCCAAAATAAATATGTCCTCCTTTAAGTTGGAAGTTTTCCGATAATTTTGTCTCAGCAGTGAGAAAGTTCCTAAGAAAGACACAACTTTACTTTATTAAAAAGAGTGAAGTCTCACCACTCGGAGACCTGTTTTACCCACAGGCCTAATTTAAAGAAGACCAAAATGCACCATTTGGAATATCATGTTCTCCCATCATTCTCTTCCTTATTTTCCCATGAAGTTAAGAGTTGTTTTGAAAACAGGAAATGCAATCTTATAGTTTTTTGCTCTTTGTTGATATTAAGAGATTTCATAACATTGCGACTACGTCATCATTTACCTTACGGATTCTTTTTTTTTTTTTTTTTGGAGACCTGATTTTAATTTATATTATTTTGCTTTTAAAACTAGTATTTTTATTTCTTTGAATTACTGCTTTGGGTGACTGCATGTATAATAAAACTATGTGCCCTTATATTATATATAACAACTGATCCAAACAATTTTCTTTCTGCCTTCCTAACCAGTTCTTAATAAATTGTGATGCTAAGTTTAGGCATTTTAAAATAATTGTTCTGTAAAAGGATAATGATTGTTCTGTAACAGCTGCTTCCTGTTTACCATCCCAATTAATAATATTTAAAGTTATATTACATCCTAATTATATTCATAGGCAATGCTAAATTGAGAGTAGGCACTAGCAGAAGAAAAACCAATAATATAGAATTGTTATACTGTTCTAAACATGTGAGAAAACAGTTTAAATGTAGAACTTGAGAAAATGTGACTTCTTAGGAAGGAATGTGACTGAGATGTTTCCTCTGTAACTTCATTAAAAATATTTGTGCTTGTATAAATTCTCATCAGAATCTTAGAGAGCAATAAATAAGTAATGATTATTCACTTGAGCTTTGGATAATAGGGGACTTTTATTATGTCAGTACATAATATCTTATCTGCATAAAAGTATGTGAAATAAATTACACTTGTCTTTCACTACACTGATTACTTGTTTTCTTTTAGGTTGCACATATGCATAATTTATTTGGAGATACAACCTGTATTTATATTTAAAACAATGCTCAATTGGGGATCTGCAGGCCCAGAGCTGCTTTTGTAGCAATGACCATTGGGTCAATAGTAACATATGTGTGTGTGTGTGTGTGTGTGTGTGTGTGTGTGTGTGTATCTATATCTGTATCTCTCTCTCTTTCTCTCTCTCTCTCTCTCTCTCTCTCTCTCTCTCTCTCTATATATATATATATATAGGTGTGTGGGTGTGTGGGTGTGTGTTTCAAAGTATTAACAGACTTCTAAATCAGTAGCATAATAAGTGACTAATAACATCTGAAACCAAATACTGGGTGCTATGTTGTTATAATGTTTTAAAATGAATACAGCTTATATATAACAAGTGTACATAAATTGAAATTATTAATGATCATTTTTTACTTGTGAGTAAAGTATTAGCTTGAAAGTGATAACACATTAATGACATTTTATAAATTAAGTAGGTGATTTTAAAGACTAAGAAAATTTGAAGTGGAAAAAAACTTAAGAGTAAACAAAGCCCAGAACAATAAAATATTATATAAGTAAATAATCTATTATATTTTGACTAACAAATTATAGTGATGAAAAATGAATTATCTTAGTATATGGAAAGTTCCAGCTACGACTTTGGTCCCTTTATTGCATGCTGGTGTTTTAACTGCATCTATGGCCATATTCCAATCTATTTCCTAAGTCCAATATTTCCCTCATAACTAGGTATTAATGATCGTTCAGAAAAACAAACATTGATCTAAAATATATTAGAGCTTTGACTAGTTTGTCACACATAAAATATCCATCCTTCTCTCTACAACTCCTTGCATATTACATGGGACATTATCCTAGTGTGGAATAAATTTAAAACAGTATTACTATTATGCAAACTTTCAATTAGACATTATAGACAAAAAGAAACAAATAGTCCAAAAATACAATAATGAGCTGATATAGTTGGTGAGCTCTATGTGAGTATTAGTAATAACACCATGTGTTGCACTTCAGAAGGGAAAGATCTATTAAAATAGAATCATTGATTAATGCTTTATTAGATAGATAAAATTCACAACACAGGGTCTTTTCATCAATAGAATATGAAAAATGCATAATTCATAAATTCTATTAAATAAAGGAATGCTCGGCTATTTAAGTAATGATTTGTACGGCATATATAATTTCAGTGAAAGAGATATTATTCTAGAAACAACTTGAAGCTAGTTTATAAAACATTTCCTATTGAAGGTCGATTTTTATTGCTTCAAAAATTTAGAAGTCTTTAGCTAACTTCTCAATATTTAGAATATGTTTTAGCCACTTCCCTATAACAAAATATTTACAAAATACTCAATACCTGTACTGAAAGAGAAAATGTTTATTTTAATCACAGATTCAGCAGATTTAGTCCATGAATTTTTTGGCTTGAGTGAAGAAAAACCATGCCAGGAAGGCCTCGAGAAATAGATGTGCACATCCCATCTCTTCCATGAAGCAAGGGGAGAGAATAGAGAAAGCCAGACATGAACGTGCACCTGCAGGTAGAGGTATTGTTCAATGGTTAGAGCACTTACCCAGCAAGTACAAGGTCCTGGGTTCATTTCCCCAACAACATCTAAGTCAAGTCCGGTGGCCTATTCCTACCTGTAATCCCAGAATCTGGGAATCTGAGTTAGGAGGATTGCTGTGAGTTTGAAGACAGCGTGGATTACCTAGTGAGTTTAGAACCAGCCTGGACCACAGAGCAAGACTCTGTCAAAAAGGAAAAAGAAAGAAAACAAAATACTCCTTACAGTTCCCACTTTCTCGTATGATATTCAGCTATACAGATTATTCTAGTGATGAGGATAGCACTCTCATGATCCAATCATCTTCCAAGAAGCTCAGTCTGAACATACAAAATTTTTGAAAGATAAGCCAACCTTGAACATCCTTCCTCTGGCTCCCAAAAGGCTTATTTTCATTTTGTTATGAAAATATATTCAATTCCACTGTAAGAATTGCAAAGGTTTAATAGGTCCAGTGTACTTTTAAAAGTCCAGGTGAAAGAGGGGTGAAGGGAACTTGAAATTGACACAACGTGTGTGTGTGTGTGTGTGTGTGTGTGTGTGTGTGTGTGTGTGTGATGTGTATGAACAAAAGCCTCACGCTTAATCTAACTGTTATTTATTGCATGTATACACTAATAAAAATGGGGGTAGGGGAGTCTCATGTCTCTGCTAAGAGTGAAGGGAAAGATCACTTGGAAGAAAATTTCACATCACTGTCCAACAAAGCACTTTGGCTTCCAGTATCATGAATGAATTCAACACAATGAATTTAAAACTTACCAATAAAATAAATAGTTCTTATTAGTGGTATTATCCTGGAAAGTCACTCATGAAGAGTTTTTTAAGTAGGTATGTAATCTGAATCTTTAAAATTTATAAATCTGATACATTGCTACAACTTCATAACATGTTGATTCTATACATTGTGACTTTCAACAGAATGTTTCAATCAATAAACCTCTTGAAACATACATAAAGTATATTTATGGACATAATTTAACTCATTTCCTTTTATGTTTTTTCAGTATTATTGATATGATGACATAATTCTATGGTTATGTTTCAAAATCTAGCTCTACACTAAGACAAAAAATTGTGGTTTATGTATTTACCACCTGCTCTCTTCCTGTACCTACATGTTAAAATAGAGCTAGCTATGCCTCATTATTTATCCACCAAACTTGATTTAGACATTTGAATTATTTGATATTTATAGAAAATTTCTGATTTCTTCCAGCAAAATGCTCTCCTTTGAACTTTGCCATTCATTTACATATTTAAATTTCATTGGCATAGATATATTAACAAGGAAAATAATGTTTTAAAAGATTAATGTACCTCACATGTGCAGAATGAATTGGAGCAGTATGAGAATCCATTATAATATTTCATGCTCAAGGTGACTTTGACCTCAGCTGGGTGAATAGAGTGAGTATACTAAAGATGGGACAGAGGTAGATAAAATAATAATCTGGAGAGAAAACTAAACAGGACCTCGGGACTGGGTACTAAACATGAAGAAGAGAAGAAAACCATGTCATTTTGAACATGTTCATTGGGAAGCCCAGAGAAGAATATGACTCATGGTAAAACATTTGTAAGTTAATCTGAGGCTAACATATCCAAGAGGAGACTCTTAAGCATAAAATTTTTAAAAATGAATTTTAATAAAATAAAGATTAGGGATTTATAGTTGGAAGTCTGGAATTCAGAAACACTACAAAAATCCATTAGAACAGCTCAGGTTTAAATCTACAAAAGAAAATTTTGTTGATAGGAATAGAAATGTATGGGCTTATCGACAGTAAAAATAAGAATGATGGAAGTAAAAGATAAAGGGAGATCCAAAATGATCATGGGCAAGTAATGACCATGCAATCTCACGAAGACAAGAAGAGGTGTGGAAACTAATACATCCTATGGATGCAGAAAGAGGAAAAGAAACCTGAAAGGAAAAGAAGAGGGAGGAAAGAAAGAAAGAAAGAAAGAAAGAAAGAAAGAAAGAAAATAAACAGAAACAAGGCAGGGACAGAAAGGAGGAAAATACAACAAGCCTCTTCATGAACACTTTTTTTCATGGAAATGGGAATTTTCAGGAATGATGACCAAGGAAGACCAATGTCCATTGAGAGATACCAAGAATAACACGCTACATATGACAGGAACATTTATAATTAAATCTATGTGTTTAATAGTGACTATACTTAGAAACAATTACTTACCATTAAAAGGAGAAAACAAAACAAACAAACAAAAACAAATCACGCAGACAGGCACACAAACACCCCCCCAAAAAATTGAATATTAAAAGGACTCTCTGTAGTGCATTTATTTGCTGCTGTTCCAACGTTTTCAGAGTTGTTTTGCCCAGAACTTGAAGGATGTTCAGTAAAGATTTAAGAAGCACTAAATATTAAAAATATGCTTTTCTACCAGTGTCTTATTTTATTTTTAATAAATTGTTCTTATAAGCAAGATTATAATTCTGAAATTTGATGTAGCGAATTGAAAGTTTTAAGTGAATAAGTGAAATTGTGAAAAGAATTATATAATGGAGGACATTTTCTCCTAGAATGTAGTTCAACAACCTGATAGGAGACTGTCTCAGAAATATTTTGAGGAAAGAGGAACTATCAGAAATTTATGACTTCCTTCCTTCCTTTCTTTTTATTCTTTCTTTCTTTCTTTCTTTCTTTCTTTCTGTCTGTCTGTCTTTTCTTTCTTTTGCTTTTTCTCTTTTTACAGTGTCTTTCTTTGTAGTCCAGAATGATCTTGAACCCACAATCCTCTTGCCACAACATCTCCCATCCTGACATTGCAGGCATATGTCACTCTCTCCAGTCCTTTAATACTTTAAAGAAACTATTTTGCTTCACTTTCTGTCTCTTTGATATGAGAAACCCAGATCACAACTATCTCATGGAACTTAAAACGAAAAACAAAGTGAATCAGGGGGGTAGGGCGTGGAGGGAAGTAGGGAGGGGTACGTAGGGGAAGGGACAAAAGGAGAGTGGGAAAGTCCTTGTCACCTCGACAAGATACATACGTGCACAAAATGCTCAACTTCATTGTAAACCTTAAATTTTGTGCTTATACACATCAATACAATGGGAGAAAAAGAAACTATTATGTATTATGTCAATCTTAAATGGAAAAATTGCATTTCATTTTGAATGTTCTAAGTAAGGATTAGCAGTTATTTATAAGTTAAATAGAATAAGTAAATAAAATTTTGGGTTTGATGTTGAGGTTATTTGCAAAGCAATTTTTTATATTTCACAGTAAGTCAATTTCTGCTTTATTCTCAAGCCTCCTTTGACAATAGACACACTGATAACAACCCATAATAAAATTTTTAAAGACAATACAATAGAAAGAACTAAAAATTTAGTAGAATTTCATCTCCATTGTTCATCTTTATCTTTTAAATTAAAATTGTTTCAAATTAATCATATATATTTATGGGTAAATGTGACAATTACTACATTTCACAAATATGTAATAGTCAAATTCCAGTCATTAATATTTCTGTCTCATATGTCTGCCATTTCTTTTTGTTTGGAGTCTCTAAACTCTTCAGGTTTTGCATAAAATATATAATAGGCTGTCAGAAACCATAGTCATGCTATTTGATGTAAACTGTAATCACATAATCCTTTACAATAAAAAATTCTGATATATATCACACCATAGGTTAATCTCAGAGAAATGCTAAGTGAAAGAGTTTGCTCCCACTTAAAAAAAATCTACACAACACATGACTGCATTCAAGTAACACACAATGAAATAAAATTAATAAGTCCAATAAAATGAATGTTCATTGTTAAATAGTATTTTGGCACAGAGCTAAAAGTCTAAATAGAAAGAAACTCTTTGAGTTTGAGGTATATTCTGTATCTTTTGTCTTATAACGACCACTTATCTAACTATCTCTCTAATTATCTATCTATCTTCCCTTGTCTGGACAGGTGAAACTCTCTTCTTCAATAGAACTGAATTTTCTGAACTGAGAGGATATAAAAATATAAAAGATACTTTAAAATTATATTTTAAATAAAAAATAAATAACATGTGCATGAATTATGTGAGTATCATTTAATTGTGGATGGTGGAATAGATTATTTGTATCAGTGACTTATACTTACTAAATTTGTGTTGATTTTACAATAAGATAAGAAACATAATTATGCATTATTTTTATGTGAGTATTGAATAGTTGCTTTTAAAGATTGATGGCTACTATGAATTTTGCAATCTTTACTTTTTATTTCATTTTATTTTAATGGCTTACACAATGAAATCAACTAATCTTGAATTTTAAAACTATATTTAAGCCATAGTTAAATGTACTAAATATAAAACTTAATATCAATAAGTGTTTCCTTATAAATTAATTTTTGTATGCTCTGAAAATTCATTAACTTTGCTGTAATAACTTGTAAGCCAGACATTTTATTTATTTTCTTTTAGGGATGAGTAATTTGATATTAAAAATAGGTTTTCAATTTTTCCAGGGATTATTATGTGGTCAAACATCATTAATATTATTGTAACAGCTTCATAAAGCAGATTAAATCTAACTTTATCAACATCAATTTAATTATATTAAAGATACTTCATTTAGTGCCTTTTCCACTGTGGGGGTTCTTTTATTATTGAGGCAGTGTATGAAAGGGTTTTTCTAATTTATTCCACATTTTGTTTTCAAAATGAAGTACTAAACCTGTTGAACCGTGGACCTATGGTGAGTTGATCTCTTCACTCCCCATATTTACCGCTCCGGTAAATTAGGTGTACATAATAACCAGCTGTCGACCTCCAGATGTAGAGAAGTCTAGCTGCATAAATCCCGGCCTTTCAGCTACACACATTCCAACGCCTTTGTCTAAGAACTTGGTCTCTTGCTGCTGTAAATAATTTCATACTGTGAAAATGAATTTCATGCCATCTTTGTTTTTATTTTTTTAATTAAGGAAAATTTGTGATAAAAGTTTAACCATGGAAGCAATACTTACATTTTTAAAAGACATTGCAAGACAGAAGTATATTTAAAATTACATTTACTATGCTGTGTCGCTGGAGTCTTTCCTTTGCAGAATCAGAGGAAGAAGAGGAAGAAGAGCCCATCTCTTGAGTAACAGTATTTCTTATAATTTAGTATCAATTTTGCTAATCAATATATAAGCAAAAATGCTTTTGAAAAGGTTGAAATGTTAGTCACTGAATAGTGTCGATTGGAAAAAAATAATTAACATGAATGGGTATAGTAAACAAACTCATATTCAAAGAAAGAATATTCTCTCAAATGTAAGTTTTCTTGAATTTTTACAAATTTTGAAAAACAAAATAATTCATACACTTACACACACACACATCAAATAGTTGGATTCCCATAAAAGTACAGCAATAAATTAGGTAATATATGACTGAAAAATAGTATCATAAAGAACTCATTTCTAAAAAAAATAGTCTCATATAATTTCTTGTGGCTTAGTAGCAGGAGAAAATATCTAGGCAAAACACTGATAGCATAAAAGACAAAAGCCAGAAGAAAGGATTTAAGAAATTATTGAAAACTCTAGAACTACTATTTCGAACTGTCTCTTCATTTGGAAAAAAATGATGTCATTACAGTTATAAAAAGAGTAATCAAAAAATAGCAATGCCCGACTGAGACAATCAAAGGCTGTGTTGGCTTTTCCCAGTCAGAGTGACAAATGCAGCAGAAAACTGTATTGGCAGTTGACTTGGGAGGCTTTATGACTGACAAAGCACGATATGCAATAAAATTTTATGTAGTTATTCTTGAAAATTATACAAACCGGATTTTAAAAAATCACTAATGTGCAGATGGCTTTAGTGTGTTGGCGTGATTAGCATGTTTAGCTGTGTCTAATTTCAAATAAAGTCTCCCAAATGAGAGTATGCTGAAAGTTCTCATTATCAAGCCAAATGGAACAAAACTGTATTTTAAATGTGATGAAACATTGTCACTACCCATCATGGGATGCTAGTGTGTGAGGAGAGGCTGGCCATGGCACATTTGTGGTAACTGACAACATGTGTGTTTGCAGCATGATCTTGTTTTCCTGCATGTACATCCCTGTCTCTGTTATGAAGTGGAAAGTGGAAACTCATCTCTGAACTAACAAGAAGTTAAAAGTTTAAATCCCTTATCTGAGTACCACCTGAATCTCATACCTGCTACTGACTTGTGTAACTAGGTGTTACGGAGAAGAGGCTCTAGCTTCCATATTACTACCACCTGACTGTGATTACAAAGTAGAATCCATTTGGAGCAATTATTGGCATATCGGTGTCTTAATTCATTCAGGTGTTTCTAATTCCCCATTGCCCAGGGGGGTTGAAAACAATAGACTTTTTCTCCAATTGATGGTTTATTTTATGGTTTTTAAATTTATTTCACAATTAAGTCAAAATGATACTCATTCAGTGAAATCTGTGTGTTGAATTTCATTTTTAATTTTTTTCCTAGGCCACTAATAAGCAGTACAATTTTCTGTGGAGATGTTGAACAACAGTAATGAGCCTGAGCTGGGGTTCCCAGTCAACCGTAGGAGCACAATGGTGACCAGATGATAGGCTACAGCGTGACATACTGCTAAACAGTGAGGCTTCAGAGACAAGTAGAATAAATATACTTTCAAGTGGCAAGGTTTTCACCTTAAAGTATAGAATCTAAGTTGAGACAATTTGTAAGTCGGTGACCATATATATTAAAGAAAATGATGCCTTTGATATGGTCATGGGTGCTTTAATGAATGGTGTATTCAATTCTCAGAAAATGATCAATATCATTGGAAGAGAAAGTTTAAAATAACTGACAGGAACCAAGGACCATTGCACATTCCTATAATGCCATCAATTTGGGGGCTGAGGCATAAGGATGGTGTGTTCAAACTCAGCCTCTGCAATGTACAATGTACCGAGTGTGAATTTGCCTCAACAACAACAACAACAACAACAACAACAACAAAAACCTCTGTAGATGTAGCTCAGATGTAGCTCCCTGAGTCTGATCTCTAGTACTACACACAGATAAACACACATATGTATACACACACACACACACACACACACACACACACACACAAAGCTGAGGAAAAAATCAGTTTTTAAAGTTTGTAGAGATGGTGGTCATAAAGTGGCAGGAAAGTACAAGAAAAATTGCTTATCTCTCATTCAAATACAAAAGCATCATCCTTATAATCTTGAAAAAATCAAATCTTGATACAAATAAATAATTTTAAAAGATTATTTAGCAATGAGCTTGTGGACATAAATTTTATTGATGCAATGTTTCATTATCAAACAAGCGGCCATAGCCAGTTTTGTAGTACTCAAGAAAAACACTTCAGATAATTGATTTGTTAAGAGGAAATGTTTTGTCTTATATTTTTACAGGTTTTCGTTAATCATAGCTTTGGTCCTGTTGTTTGTGTGCCTGTAGAAAGGTAGCGCATTATGACAGCAGTGTACATGTGCAGATTGTAATGAGTGGGGAAGAAGAGACCTGGATACAAAAATCTTCTTTATAGTCATGCTACCAATGAGTTGAAACATCCCAGGAGGTCCTACCTCTTAAAAGATGCACCTCCCAATGGCAATTTTCATCATTTCTCCTTTCATCAACACGTGGATTTTTGGAAGAGGATTAAAATTGAAATCATACCACCTCATATATGAAAATCCTTATAGCGTGCAATCATATCCCATTGATTATGACATAGCTTATCTAGTGGGTGGTGTATTATTTGTTTGAGTCTACATAACACATTTTTAAAATCTCTTCAAATTTTGTACTTATTCTTAAGGCTATAAAAGTTATATATGTCTTTCAAGTAAGTCGTATTTTGTTTGTTGCATTTGGTTCTCAATCATTATGAAAAAAAAGAGTATTTCTGATTATTTCAGTGTGATCACTGTGTCACTTCTCTATAATTGCATGTTTTCTGCAAGATTGCTCCTGTATTATTTTTCTATATTGTATGTGTTTACTTTATATTTCCTTCTACCTTATGTGACTTCTCATATTTTCATCCTGAATAACTTCTAGAAGCTTGGGGGATCATGTCGGTTTCCTAATTCACTGGATAGTACATATGAAAGTTTTATTTAATGACAGCAGTTTACCTTATTTTTGTAAATATATTTCTAAAATTATTTATGTAGGTAATTATACAATTGATTTTCATGGTAGATGGTAGTAGCCATGGTCAGTTTCAGCTAAAACCTGACGGAAAATTCTTCTTTTTTTCATACATTTTTTACATCCAAAATCTAGGTGTCAGTTGGGCTACTGTCCCTTTGAAGCAAGGCTTCATACAAACATTTGTTAAAACTTTATTGTCTTTTGCAAATTAGTTTCTTGCTATAGCGGGTTTATTTCATTTGGGCCATTTTTTAAAAAAAAATCTCAGCTTAGATATCAGATGACACAATGTGTAAGTCAATTAGCAACAAGGAACTGTGAGCTCAATCAGAATGTCTAGTCAAGGAGCGTTTAATACAGGTGCTTTATATAATGTATGTATTAAGTCAAACACATTAAGGTAAATGCAGCATCCCAGGGTGGCAGGATTAGGTAAGTACATCACCAGCTACTGGCAGCATGAGCTCTGAGGCACTGAGATGATAGACTAGATGGAAAGGTCGAGTGACACTGATGGTTAATTGTTTCCCCACACACTTCATGCTTTGCTGGTTGTATTAGTGTTACTTAGGTCTGCTATAACAAGCTACCACAAAGTCTATGAATTAAAACAACAGTGATATACAATGCCACATGTATGGAAACTGAAAGACTGAGGTATAAACATCAAGCAGGGCCAGTTCCTTTCAAACCTGGTCTGTTGTTGCTGAATTCCAGTTTTGACTGGCCATGTTGGTTTTCCTTTGCTTTTCGGATACATTTTAAATTATTCTGTGTCTTTATTACCACACGATCAGCTTATTTCTTTTCATTGTATCAAATTTTTATAATAACATGAGATGTAGTAAAAGTTCATTCTAAGCAATGCCATCTCTATTTAGCTAAACAAATTACATTTCAAGACTATTTTTTTTTAATTTCTCTTTCTGAGATAGTCAAGACAAAGATTTAAACACATAGTCTGGGGACAAGACAATGACCCTGTAAAGGTGAGGGTGATAGAAAACTTGGGCTTAGTGTGAACTACTAACACAATGGGACTTTGAAGGCAGCCAGACTCCTTATGATGCAGACATCGGTCCCCTCTCGACTTGGGCCTGTTTGTCTGTTGCTGCCCTTCAGTCACCCCCAATCTTCAGTCGCCGATCTTCACCCGAGATCTGCAGCAGATTCTCACCTCACTGGCTGTTCTGCAGTCCCGGAGGGGAGATCTACTGCTTGGCTGAGCAGCCATCTTGGACCACCTCTGTCACTGGACTTGTAAGCCTTCCTACAAGACTTTTCGTGTTAAGATCTGTAAATTCTGTCTTTTGAAAGGACCCCAAACTAATCCATGGCTACTTCCAGACTGGATGTTACAAGAGACAAAATGTGGAACCTACTAGTCATTTGGGGTATAGGCTTAGAATCTGATGACATTGACTTTCTCCTTTTTACTTTAACTGATTAAATTGATTAGATCTAATCAATACATGAGAAAAGAAACATTTCCTTTGCTTTTCAAAAGCAGAAGTGAATAGGAATCAGAAGTAGTTTCCAATCAAGTAGAAATCTCAATTAAGCTGACCTAAACCTTAATTCCAGGCTTCAAGATCATAGTAGTTCTGTCATTAGAGAGCTATTGAAATTCCTATTGACAAATGTCATTGGAAAAGAAATAGTAAGTACTCACGCAAGCCCCATCAATTCCAGACATAATCTTTCTAACCCCATGAGGCAGGTATGCAAGTTACTCTTTACATTTGAAATCAATCAGCCAAAGCTTGCAAAGAACGTTTCTTTCTAAGTATTGAGCAGGTTATGTGAACATTTCAAAATGATCTTGGTCAATTAATTGATCCATGACAAATGTTATATGGAAAACTTTTCTTCTCTGGATACTTGGCCGCTGAAAATTTCTCAGCCTCATTACTAACAGAAAAATGACGCCTCCGGGTTTTTGGCACAAAAAAAAAATGGAAAAAAGAAAAGAATGGAAAAAAAATATATAGGCATTGTAAGAGGTTATGGAGAACGCTGCTTATGTGTGTTTGTCAGAGGTTAAGGAGAAAGATGTATTTTGCGTGAAATCGCTGTGATGTTACACAGTGTTATAGCTCACCTGTCAAATTATTCCGTATTTATTATTAGTTACTTCTTCATAGTGAATAGCATATTAATATCTCACATCTGCACATCATTACAATAAACAAATTTATTGGCTAAATATATTATTACATAGGATATCAGAACAAGAAAGGTAACAGTGCCAGAAAAATAATACGTAAAATTATTCCTTGTCATGTAAGTCAATATTGTTCCTGAGGACTCTTCCTGACAAGAATAATGAAAATAATCATTCGCTAGACAAAGATGTACCTTCTAGATGACTCTAGATGACTGACTATATTGGAGCTCCAGCAAATATACCACCTAGATCATGGTTAAAGATGTTGTCAAATTAATTTTACAATAGTCCATAGTTATCCTCCATTTAAATTTTATACAACCTATATGTGAGACTAAAGGGCTACAAATGATCTTTCTCAAATATCCTAAGTTCTTGACTTGTCATCAATCTCAGTCAGCATCTCAGAATATAATTTCTTCAGATATACTGAATTTTATTGTCATTATTATAAGGCACAAAAGCGAATCTCTGAAGCAACATTCTTCAAGTAGCTCATGGAAGCACTCGACCTACTGGGAAACAGGCCGGGATCAATATTTCATAAGTCATCTGACTTTGTGTGTGGTGATACTCCGGTTTTCAGGAATTGGTATAGTTTTGGATTATCATTTTGCAATTCCATAAAAATAAAAAATACCATTTTTCTTATAGTCACATTGGTAAACAATTGGCAGTCCCACCATGGAAAACATGAAAAAGAGACTCAGTGTAGCATCTCTTTATGTTACCTCAGAGGGATTCTTTCTTCCCTTCATCAAGGAGATCCAGGTGTGCAAATGGCTTTCATGTTGAATGGGATGAGAAAACATAAAATACCTATATAGTCAATAAATCAGACTCCCTAATAAACCTTCATTTTTTGTTCATATGCACATTTAGTAATGGCTTAATATTTTCCCATTTTTCCCATGTACTTATACTAAACCGTCCATTTTGAAGCTGTTTTTATTGGAAAATTATGCAAAAATCCAGAATTCTAGTATCTACCCCACCTATGCATCTTTCCATGGTAATAATCTGTCTCTCTTCTCTCTATTCTTAGGCGCTTCTACTCTCCAAAACCAACAAGAGGCAAAAAAAAAAAAAAAAAAATCTGCCAAATTTGGTACAGAGAAATTTCTTCCTCAATAACATTAAGAAGGAACTTGTGGAGTATTAATACAGCATGGTAAATTTCAGATGTGAGACTTAGTTACATTTTGCATTTAAAAATTTTTACTTCAGTGATTTTGTTCTATTTTATTCTATATTTAGTTTGTTTAGGATGTGATATGGTTGAAATCTGGAATTTTCTCCCAAAGCTTCATGTATTTGGATGTAGTGAGATAACTGTGGAATCGTGTGCTGTTGGGAGATGAGGCCTGACTGAAGGGTCAAGTGCTTGACCTAGAGAGATTGTGTCAACTTGTTGAGATTTGGGGTTACCCAGGGCACAGGTTTCAGGTGTTTGTTATTGACTCATGAGCCAAGGAATGAGGTAGGGGCTAAGTCATTCTGCATGTGTTTGTTTAGGAGAAACTGGCAGCTGGAAATAAGCAAGTGCAGGAAGAAGAAACAATGTTACAGCTTCTACATATCTGTTTGATATGAGTGGATAGCAATCCAAAATGATAATGTCACAACTCTTTCCACTCTGAATATATACCTATATTTTTGATTTGTACATAGCATGATGAAATTTGATTATGTTTGACATCATTCAAATTAAGTATAACAGGGAAATAATTGTGAGTCTACTTTTTGTTACTATGTACATGTGTGTATTTATTTGTGTGTATCTGAAGAGTGAAATCATAGACAGTTGTTGACACTTCTAATTTATTGACAATTCCTTCTTTGGTAGTAAAAACATGAACAATTCGAGCCCGAGTTGGTAGTGTTACTTGAGATTTTTGGTTGAGGTGCTCAATATATGAGGTAAATAACACGTGACCATAAAGAAAGAAGGGACTGCGACACACTTTTCCCTGCCCACCCCATCTCTAGGTCCAGTAATCTCTGAAGGCCACAAAGGCCTCCATTCTGTTCCCTAGAGACAGTAAACACTCCAATTAAATCACCTGTCTACCCAAGACAGGTTAATGTGAACATCTACCACTTATATGTATAACAAAAAACAATATGCAGAAAGTAATTTTATAAAATATTCATAGTTGTTTCAATATCCTCTTTATGATCCCAGAGATCTCATGCATTGATTTTGCAACTTCTCTGAAATCCCTAAGAAAATGAATAACAGTGAGCCTTGATCCATACTTGTTAAATAAGTACTTCCTTTTGTATTAAGATTGTTGTATTACGTCAAACATTATATCCAATTATGATTAAAAAGTGTCTCACTTTGCTTTAAAGATCTACAATCAAAATGTAGTAAAAGAAGGATGACTGCTCTCTTTGGAACTATTTCCAAAGTCTTCTGTTTTTCTTCTTTGAGAAATAAATGAATAAACATTCACATCCGTTTCGACAGTCTTCACAGTAGGTTGCAATCTAAAAGGACTAAAAACATACCTTCTGCCACTTTTGTATGTAAAAGTTGATTTGTTTATCTTGTTAGTAGAATCAACTTAGTGAAACCAGAGTGAATGTGCCTGAAAGATCCCATTGTTGCATTTTTCAGGAGCTGTATATATAGGGAAGTTGCAGTGGACTGAAACAGCTTAATCTTTTGTTTTGGATTTTGTTACTTGCATTGCGATCTGCATTGAGACCTAAACTAAATCACTCAATTGAGCTGCATAGAATCCTTGCCAACCTGAAAAGAAAATAATACAATATATTATATAACTATACCGGAAAACACAAAAAGATTCAATTTGTGAGAGAAAAAGTAGCATGCATGTTCAAACCAAAACTCAGCAGAAAGAGAAATCCTGAATATTTACGAACCTTTATATTTTAAGTAAAATTTATTTATAGACTTTTTAAATACAGAGTATATTTAGAAAGAATTGCTATAACCATTCATTTATTAAATAGTTCTTAATATGTGAGGGCATATTATACATATATATATATATATATATATATATATATATATATATATATATATGCATGCTAAAATAATAGAAACTAATGTAAATGTGAAACTTTTATATAAATACATTTAGGTTGGTTTTCACTAGTTTAACAAACAATAATATACATTGAACTTCTAATTTCACCTCTGGTTAAGTGGAAATACTTTGCATCATAAGCTTTCTAATGAAGACAAGATCAAGAACAAATACCCACTCTGAAAATTATTTTAATTTTTGCTAGACTCCTTCAAAGATGGGCATGAGGCCAGCATTGTCTAAAGATTATAGTCGCCGCTCAGTTATGCAAGAGGTACAAGGACAGATTGCATGCAGTCTCTGTTATGATTATTACGACATTGCCACTACTAACAGTTTAAATATTGTGAAAATGATTTAAACTCTCAAAATCTGAAAAAAGACTATTCATACTTATTGACAATAGCTGTTGTGAGAGTAGATTCGATTACTGCTATGATATTTTGAGAGTTTTTAACAACACTTGGAGAAATACGAAAGAGAAAAAGTGGAGATGATTAAGTAAGGAATCAACAAGAAACAGCGAATAGTTACTCGAATTTAGATGAATTACTATTGATTATGAAGAGATAATAAATTGGTTAGGGACAAAAATGTGCCAGAAAGATCCAATGCCAAAAAAAGAAGTGCAAAAGTGAAAGGTAAATATTTTCTCTATTCAGATTTTTGTGTAATTATTTCTCTTAACTTCAAAATCTTCATGTCTAAAAGACAAATTATCTATACAACATGAAAGATGCCACATATATTGATTAATATAAAATAACTTAGGAATTAATATCCCCAAGCCCTTTTTAATCCTCTGTCAAATTAGAGGTGAGGAACACAGCCAGTTTTAGAGTCTTTTTAATAATTGTTAGCTTCGTCAACTTAAAATTTGGCAGACTATGGGTATAATCAAAAAGAAAAAGAATATTCTAGGCAAAATGCATCTGTAATAGCTATTATTTTAGGTATTTTTGGCTTCAACAATAAAATAGAAAAGTAGACAAAGACAAAACAAAATTTAACATAACAGTAGCTGACAGACCAACAACTGCTACAGAATCTGTACATTTATTGGACTTGGTGTAAAACAAAAAGGCTAAGGGAACTGCTGGGACTCTAAATTAAAATAGAAAATACACTAAGTAAAAGACAATCACAAGGACAGTGGTTCAAGGAAAAGTAACAATTGAAATCAGGGAATATTTTATCCAATTTATACAATTTAGGACTTCAGTGGGCCCACAGGAAGAAATAAGTAGGAAATCAAGTCCGCCATAAATTCACAAGACTCAGACCTCTCTGTGAAAAGTAAGATCCTTTTGAAGGAAAAATACCAAAAAGTAGAATTAAGATCAAGTTCTAGAGGAGAATACAGTTAAATTGAAGAGGTCATCCAGATAAAATCAGTAGAGAGAAACAGCCATAAAATCTGAAATATTAATTTATTCTTCCTTTTGCTCTACACACACACAGATATTCACACATACATATGCACACAACAAGGTTACTATAAAATTTGAAAACATTATCTTTCTTTTATATGGGAAAAATAAGGTTTCGTAAATGTGAGAACCATAAAAGTTTTAAGAGTAAGTAAATATTGAAATAAATAAAAGAATAAGAAGATAAACAACATCCTTAGTCAAAATAAAAACATAGGAGAAAAAAGCCTTAAAAAAGAACGAATCTGTCACAAATGAGTTCAAAACTATTAATAAGTTATGAATATATAATTGTAATACGAGATAATTAACATAAAAATGCAGACAAATATTTAAAATAGTTATTTTTAAAAATTAACTTAGAAATGACGACTGAATAACAGGCATATAAACAGCACAAATAACGCATTATGCACAGTAAAAGGGAAAGAAGAAAAAGTTTAAATAGCCAAGAAAGAAGTAATAATATCAACTTAATGGAACATAATAATAGAAAACATAGGAAAAAAAGTTTGGCATAAAAGGGGTAAATAAAGATAAAGAAAAAATAAAAAGGAATAGAACAAAAACTCAAACTATTTCATTCAAACTTTTCCAAATTAAAAAATTATTTTAAACCAAATACAGTAATATTTACATGAATACAATGAATTTAGCAAAATAAATAAACTAACCTCACATAAAAAACATCTGGTAAAGTCACTGGTTTAAAGAATAAAAACTGTGGATCTCTAGACAGAGTCAGAAACCAAATTGGAGGGGCACGGCCGGTCTAAAACTGGAACATTTAAACTGTAATGAAAATATAAATTAGAACACTATGAATTCTTAAACTCAATATGAGGGAAGCAAACCGAGCAGTATCCTCTGAGGGTGACAGGAAAGCTGTCCCTTGTCGTGGAAGGTGATAACTGAAGAATCTTTCTGTGTCATGTTACTGAATATCCAAATATTTAATAAGAGAAAGTGTATCTTGATTAAAGTATCATATATAACAAATAAAAATAAAATTAATAGAATTTGAATATGATCAGTTTTACCCCTTCCAAAATTGATTAGATGTGAGCACTGAGCATCACAGAGATCAGCCTAGTTTATAACACATCTTCCCGTGAAAGTATATAACAAATATCTGTCAAAAGGATTCAGCCTCACACCTGTAGGTAATGTAGAAAACAGGAAGAGGAAATGGACTGCAAAGAATTACATGACCTGTGCAAGTTTCAACTGCTGGTAAATCCACGTGTCAAGCTCTTCTCTAGAAATACCAAAGGGAGATTCTGTAACAGGGACAGTGGTGCGCATTAGGTTAAGTAGATTTCTTGGTTTCACTCCAAATGATTATTCAATCTCTATTTAACCATTTGTTCTTAAAAAGTAGTTCCCTGTTTACTATTATTTTATTTATGATTGAAAAATAGTACTAGCACTTTCAATCATTAAAATAGATTAAAATCTATACAAGTAGAAAATTCAGTACCTAATTGTGCGGTTTTTGACAAATGTTTGAGATTCACCATTTAACAAAGATATTTGTCAAGGTTGTAGTTTGTTATTCACTTACTGTATTCTTACACTATTTTTTGTAGAGAATGGAATGAGTGAAATAGAAAACTTAAGTGAGTTTTTCAAAACATAAGTAAATTCAACCTTTAACTGACATATAATATTTACTTCGTTGTAGAGAAAATAGTCACCCTAATCTTTTTTGTTCTTGTACATCTTGGAGATAATAAGGAAAATTCCCTCAGCACAGTATTACAATAAAAATTGTAAGCATTTCTTTTTCTAGGTTTTATATTAAAATGCAACATAAAAATAGACATTGTATACAATCACGGTTCTCAAGAAAAACAAAGTCATGAGTAGTTACAGCTATAAGAGATTTGTTCTGAATAACAGACTCATGAAATGAAGAATAAGTAGTCTTGTGAGCTGCCATCAGCAAACTAGAAATTAAAGCAATCTTCAGGTGTAGCTTTCAGTCAAATTCAAAGGCCTGAGAACAAAGGAAGCCAATGCTACATGTCCCAGGGAAGGTCTGAGGATCTAAGGACCAGAAGCATCAATATCCTAGGACAAAAGACGGAGCTCCCAAAATAAGCAGTAACAGGAAATTCAGCCTTTCTCTACATTTTTATTTATTTTTTTTTTAGGTCTTTGGCCCTCCAAGGATTGGATGATATTCATCCCATTGATAAACAGCCTTTTTACTCAGTTGTCTTACTAAAATGCTAATCTCTTCCAGAAGCTTCTTATTTTATAGCCAGAAATATTGTTTGACACATTGCCAACTCATATATAAAAGTAACCATCCCACATGGAAACATAACATTTGACTGCAGTTTCAAGGAACAATGTCTAAATTACTTGTTGAGTTAAAACTAAGAGCTACAAATCTAGATAAAGGCTCTAAAATTATTGATAATAACACAAACAGGAAAATTTTAAAGCTTCAGTGTTTTCAATAGGTAGAGCAGTATTCAGTGTTTTTAATAGAGAATATTAGAAAGCACCAACTCATGTTCAAAGGGGAAACATTACAATTAGATGCAGACTTTAGTAATTGATCTTTCAACGTTGTACTAAAGTGAGTTATAAAATGCAATTGTCACTTTCTTACAATATCAAATTATGCACGCTTGCTTAACAACAATTTTCCCTAAATTCTGAGTTTGCTGAATACAAATGATACAATAAGGTATGCCTCTTTCAAGACTGCAATATATTTTCTGTTGTCAAAATTATATGTATTATATTTTCTTACCAGTTGCAAATTAGCTCCTTACATAGAGGACTGTGTGTGTGTGTGTGTGTGTGTGTGTGTGTGTGTGTGTGTGTGTGTGTGTGTGTGTGTGTGAGTGTGCACGACACATTTGAGTGTTAGCCTGATTAATAAAAGTCTGTTGTCTTCTTTTATATTCTGTAAAGTTTTTAATGCCTGAAAAATTTTTCACAGTTTAAAAGTTTTACAATTCTTATTTTTATACATATACTATTCAACATTCCATGTTGACATCCACTTTGTGAAACTTAAGAATCCGTTCATATAGTTGGTTCACTTCAATGCACAGGAGCACACAGGGCATTTGTATCAGTGGAATGAATCAGAATTATCTTTCATGTGAATGCAATTTCTCAGAAATGTGGAGAGTGAATTGAATAGCTCTCTGCGATTTAAGAACTCTCAGGAGTGGTTGAAGGAAAAGTATAACTTTGAAGAAAAGAAGGAAATATCCCTTGCCTTGTAGAATTACAAAGAAAAGAAAAATTGCTGCCTACCATGCTGATTTTCTCATGGTGGCTCTGGAGGAAACAACCACAGTAACAAGAAAATTGGATGGTTTTACAATTTAGTCACCCAATTCATCAACAAATATCTTGACAAAAGAGTTGCAAATTTTTTGACTCGAAGTCATGCACGAACGGTGATTTTTCTCTCTTAGAAAATTTGAAATATTGAAGAAAGCAGTATCTGTCTGCTTTTAGAAAACACTACTAGGAGCATTTCTTTGAAATAAACCCCAGAATGAAAATCTTCCAAAAGCTCTTTGTAATATTAATGCGGGAATATGCTATGAAGATTTTTAAAACATTGGCCAAATGTGCAAATGGTATGGATATTATCAAGCTATTCCTTTAGTCAAATTGTTTATGTTCATATTTTGCACAGATGGTTAGGATTTAAACAACACTATCTATTTCGTTACTGTTTTCTGATACCTTCCACTAAGTAACAGAATACATTGATTATATATATATATATATATATATATATATATATATATAATGTTTTCTAGTTTTATTAATATTTATATATGTGATAATGTTTACGCTGAACTTGAGTGTTTTGTGCACGTATATATCATGTCAGAGTTACAAACCCTTTCTTAACCCTCTCAAACCCATCCTCCCCCTTAACTCGCACTGCACCCCCCCCCCCCCCAATTTAATTCTATGAAATGATTGTGATCTGGGTTTCTAACGTTAGAGAAATCATTCGCTGTTTAACCTTCTGGGTCTGACTCAATTCACTGAGTATGATGGTCTCAAGTTACATCTATATACTTACAAAGGCCTCAAAACTGTCTTAATAGATGAGTAGTACTTCATTGTGTACACACGCTGTAAGTTTTGTACCCATTGGTCATTTGATGGGTATTTTGGCATCTTCCACTTTTTAGCTATTGTTAGTTGTGCTGCTATGAACATAGGTACACAATTATCTGTTTTATATGATGTGTTTAACTCTTTTGGAAAGATTCCCAGAAGAAGTACCACTGGATCAAAGAGAATATTTATTTTCAGTCTTGAGGAATTTCCATACTGCTCTCCATAGTGGCTGTACCAGTTTATAATCCCAACAGCAGTGTAAAAAAGTTCCTTTGTCCCTACAGGAGCATAAGCACTGCTTGCTGGTAGAATTCTATTCTCTCTGGGGTTAGATGATATCTTAGTGATGCTTTGATTTGCATTTCCCTAATGGTTAAGAATATTAAACATCTTTCCATGTATTTGCTGTTCATTCGAACTTCTTCATCTGAGAACTTTTTATTTCAGTTATACTAGATGAAAATTTTCCAAATTTAATGGCTCTTCATACTTACAAAACATTCTACAAATTTTTCTCATTGATAAAATTTTAATATTCTGAAATACATATCCAAAAGTGTGATCCAAGTACTGCTCAGAATTTATCACTTTTCAGTACTCTAGTGATTTTATTTTTGGCTATAGTGCTATAATAACTATACCTTATGTTTCAGATTTCTCTTAGAGAAGACATTCTTTTCTCGTAACACTGATTCAGAAAAAACATCAAAATTGTCTAAGATAAATAAGATGAACGAAGTAACCATAATATTGCCACCCAAGAATTAATGATTATAAACTATATCTGTGTTTCCATCAAAAGATAGTTTAAGTAGATGCAGAAAATTATCACAGATGCATTTGAAATGATCTTTGACTGTTATTTTTAATTCTTGTCATTTTAACCATCTCTTAAAAATAATTTAAAAGCAAGAAAAATGAGTTACCAGCATTGATATTTGGACCAAATAATTGAACATGACACATAGAATAGAATTAGAAGTACAGATTCATCAAAAATGACAAAAACACTCCGTAGGAGTTGAGCATGGGAAGGCTTAGGCAGTGAGGAAGGCTTAGGGCCCAGGGCTTTGGTTTTTGGAAATTTTGATGCGTTGGGGCTTTAGTTAGACAAGACGAGTTTGCTTCAGGGACTATTTTAACTAACGTATGTCTTTACTTCACTTTGCCAAGGGACAGGGTAATCGTTGCCTACCTAGTTCCTCTTAGGAACTGTTACTGCACTCCAATCCCAAGGGGACAAGCAGATGTGTCAAAATCACAATGCTAATGAGATAATAATTAGAGCTAAGGTTTCTGGGAGTCACTGGTAAGAGACAGCTCAGAGATCATGCTCAGAAAGGTGATTTTATAAGAACAAGTGCTGTTTATTACTCTGTCACACCTACGCAGGATGTTTTAGTCAGTTCAGGTTAATGTACCAGGGGTGCGGCTTGGGAGTTTTATCCCACGCTTTATGTCAAGTATTTTCCTCTTGTGATTTCTGGCTTCATATATATCCAAGCAGGATATCAAATGTCATGTAATTTTACTTGGATTCTAATTGGTTCAAAATACATTTGAAGAAACATGCCACTTTCACTGACAATGTAGTTTATGAGGTATATTTTAGTGGAGAACTGGACCTGGGCCACCTTCGGCCTACTGGATAACAAGCACAAAGGTTAGAACTTACTAATTAAAAAACTTAATGATTAAGTGCACTTGATACGATATCATCAACCTGTCATCTCACTCAGCTGTGTGTTTTATGTTTTATGTCAAAATCACTTTAGTTATTGCCTTCATGGCACTTCATGCCTTCTACATGTTCTCTCCTTATTTGCTAGTATGGATAATACTATCACTTATATTTTTCCTAAGTGAAAAGAAAGTGGACTTGCTGGGTTCTGGAGTGCTACAATTTGCCTCAACAAGACTGTAGTGAAAATGTCAATAATACACTAAGCCCCATGTCCTTTTACATCCTGGAAATGTGTGGCATTTTTATGTCACTACATTTTTGCTACTATTGATGAAATATTATATTATTTTATTTTTGTTTATAAGGGAAGACCTCTTATTCATTTTCAAATGATAAGATAGACCTCTTATTACTTAAAGGTTGTTCTCAGTAGCATGTAAAAAATAATGTTCACATAATCAGATTAGCTTCATTTACTCCAAGCACAACAGTGTAATATTTACCCTCAAAGACTGAAATAATTATTTAAAATCAAGATTATTTACAGTTTTTAAAGCTTCACATTGTTTTATTAGGAAATTATTATTTTATTGAGAAATTATTCCTTTAGATAGAAGTAGCTTTTACAGGAAAACTAACCCCAAATTAAAATATCATTTTTTGTCTATAAAGATCAAGTGAAGTATAGACAATTATTCACTTTGAAAATATCACCATATAATGTCCATCTACTCTAACCAAACTTTCTGAGAGATGCCTGTTAACATGCATGAAAATAGTATGGAGGAAAAGTAACATATCATAGAGAGTAAACTATTTTAATTTTGATTTCTTAATTTTCCTGGAAGTTTAGACTTCGTCTTTCTCATTTCTCTGAAAATAGTAACCCAACAAATAGGAAAACAAGAATGTATGGACTCTCTGGTTAGACTTGAGTACACAAAAATTTCAGCAGAACAATACCTTTACTCTTAGCTCTGCTTGAAATGGATTTTTCAGTTTTATTTAGTGAAAAGTCCCCTGCTCTAAATGCCTTACTACAAACTCACTGGTCATTGGATACATGTCTGTAAGTCTAGGGTCGAACTAGAGCTCGTTGAGTACTTTGCAAGTTCTTCTGCCTTCTTATTCAGATACTTAAATTTCCTTTGTGGAAACAGTCACATCTAAAACTTATTATAGCTATCTGAGTTAGGGCATTGTTATTGGCTGTTTGAACTAGTGAAACTATGTATCAACCCTCATCATCCCCTGCATCACCTCTACCTGAGAGAAAAGATCACTAATAGCTAACCTAGGAAGCTTCCTACTGCTTACTGCCCTACTTTCAACACTGTATTTGTTGTAAATATGCACCCTATACATACGCTTAGACTCAGCTTGTGAGGTACATCTATTTCTCAAGACACAGTTCTTATTTTTGGCATTCTTAGGTCAGAAGAAATACACTGAATTACTCGAATAAATTTAATCCATGTTTAAATTTAAAGAAAAATGACTAATGAAAGTTCTCTCCCTGTTGGCAATTATAAATTTTTTTAAAAAAGAAAGAAAGCAAAGAACAAAAACAAAACCTTCTGTTAATATTTAACCTTGCTTCAAATAAGCAAGGTTTTCTCAATAGGAATAGTTTAATGTTGACATTCTTTTGTTAAAACAAATCATTTAGCATACATATAAATACTTTACAATCTCTGTATGATTTTAATAGTTATAAAATCTGAATTTGATTTTTGTATGTACATAGATATATGAGTTTTTTGGATTGTAACAAATATGATATATGATACTCTCCCTCAAAATTATTAAGAAGAATAAAATAAAGTTTGATAAAATATATTCCAGATAAGCCCATATTTGCACATCTATTTCAAAGTGAAGATTAACAAGGGTAACTTCATAATTATTTGTTTTATTTATTTATTCATTTATTTTTGCATTGTGGTGCTGAAGAATGAACCAAGGGCCTGCACACTATGTTACATCCCATCTCATTTCTTATTTTTAATTTTTTTCCCATTTTATTGATATGTATACATGTAAAATTTAAGGTTTACAATGGAGTTGAGCATTTTGTGCACATAGGCATCCTGCCAAGGACACAAGAGCTTTTCCACGCTCTTTCTGTCTCTCCCCCCCTTCCCCTTTCTCCCGTCTCCCCCATCCTACCCCCCTGTTTCACTTTGTTTTTCGCTTTAAGTTCCATAATAGTTGTGATCTGGGACTCTCATATCAGAGAGACCATTCGATGTTTCACCTTCTGCTTCTGAGTTGCTTCACTAAGCATGATGTTCTCAAGCTTCTTCCATTAGCCCGCAAAAGCCTCCACGCTCTTGGACTTTATTGATGCATAGTATTCCACTGTGTATAAATACCACAGTTTGTGTATCCACTGGTCTGTTGACAGGTATTTTGGTGACTTCCGTATTTTAGCTATTGTTAGTTGTGCTGCTATGAACATGAGTATACATATATCTCTGCTGTGTGTTGTTTTGGCCTCTTTTGGAAATATTCCCAGGAGGGGTGTCACTGGATCAAAGTGGATATTTATTTCCACTCTTTTGAGAGCTCTCCATACTGCTTTCCAGAGTGGTTGTGTGAATTTACATTCCCACCATCCCTGTAAGAGAGTTCCTTTTTCCCCACAGCCTGGCCAGCACTGATTGTCTTGTTGATATAGGCCATTCACTCTGGAGTCAGATGGTAACTTAGAGTTGTTTTGATTTGCATCTCTCTTATGGCTAGAGATGTTGAGCATCTTTTCATGTATGTATTGGCCTTTCGTACTCCTTAGTGAGTGAACTGCCTCTTCATTTCATTGGTCCACTTTTCAATAGGATCCTTTATTTTGGTAAGCTTACTTTTCTTCAGCTCCCTGTATATTCTAGTTATGATCTTCTTATCTGAGATGTTGGTGGTGAATATTTTTTCCCAGTCTGTTGGATCTCTTCTTACAATGTTGATAGTTTCCTTTGCTGTGCAGAAACTTTTTAGTTTGACAAGATCCCATTTGTTGATAATGGGGATAATTTATTTTGCTCTTGGTGTCTTGTCCAGAAAGTCTTTACCTAAGCCTATGTCTTTATTAATGTGTCTAATTTGTCTTCTAGAAGGATTCGTGGTTTCATTTTTAATGTTTAGGTCTTCGATCCACTTTGATTTGATTTTGGTGCATGGTGACAGGTGTGTGGCTAGATTCATTCTTTTGCATGTGGATGTCCAGTTTTCCCAGCACCATTTGTTGAGCAGGCCGTCTTTTTTTCCATTGTATGCATTTGGCCCCTTTGTCAAACATTAAGTAATTGAGGGTGTTTGCGTTTTTCTCCGGGTCTTCAATTCTGTTCCACTGGTCTGTCTGTTTATTTTTGTGCCAGTACCAAATTGTTTTTACAACTATGGCTTTATAGTATAACCTGATGTCTGGAACTGTAATGCCTCCTGCTTTGGTCTTGTCAATCAAGATTGCTTTGGCTATTCTTGGTCTCTTTTGGTTCCATATGAATTTAAGAATTGTTTCATATTTCTAATTTGTAGGCAACATGTTGCCATGTTGTTAAGTTGCCGAGGCTGGGTTTGAACTTTCCATCGTACTACCTCAGCTTCTTAGAATATTGGGATTTTTTTATTCGGTCACCTATTAGTGGCATAGGTGCTTTTCAGAAGCTCTATTTAAAAGAAACAAGAAGGATAATTGAAAGATTGAATAACTGAAAGTAAGCCACTATTACTTATAGGTTTTCATTTAAATCAAAATTCAGTTTTCAATAATTATAGAACATTATTAGTAAGTGAATTCTACATGAAGGGTATGAACCTACTTTAATTTGATTTCATAGACTAATTCATAGACATAACTGTAAATTCACTACAAGATTAAAAGTTGGTGTGTCAGACCGCGCACCTGCCTGACTGGGATCTTCTCAATTATTCTGTTATTAGTAAAGCCATGGATTTATTTATGGTGTCAGTTCTCACAGCTAAATATCCCCCTTCCTATTCCCCTACTTATAATTCAATAATAGTGTATTATTTTTGACACAATTTCACTGGTTAGCCATGGTTTCTCTGTATGAACAGCACAAGTTCTGTTAAAGAAAGCCATGTAGCTTTGGGCCCAGCCTTCCTCCTCCCCACATTCTTGATGCCTCAAATGTGGGCACGGTGACCTTGGATGCAGCAGTCAAGAGAAAACAAAAATGTGAAAAAGTCCCAGTTCCTATAAGCTGGAAGATGAAAAACATCGCATAAATAACAGCGTTCCCATAGTGTGCGTCATTTAAAGACGTTGCTTTCCTTCATGTTTTAGTTTTGTATTAGTATTGATATTTCATACATAAAATACAACTTGAATCTTCTTTGAGACAAGATCCCCCTCTATAGACCAGCTTGGTCCTAGGCTGGCCTGAAAGTCAAAGCAGTCCTCTTACTTCAGTCTCCCAAATGCTGAGTGTTGGGATAATAGCTGGGTGCCACAGTTCCAGCTACCTTTGACACATCTCTCACATTCTCTTTGCCGATACATGTGCTTTTGTGCTTTTTTCTGTATGGCAGTGGCAGTCCCCTTGAGTACATTACTAAGGGCCTCATTCATTTTTAGTCTTTGTTGAAAAAAAATTAGGCTTTAGCATGTTTATAAAATAAGTTCATAACCTTTTATATTTAGTTCTTAACATATATATGTCTGATCTGTAAACAAAAAGTGGATTATATTACATATCTTCAGATATAAAAATGTGTCTAAAAACTAAAAGTATATCTTTTTGTCTTATTTGATTTTTAGTGCCCAATTGAAACATGTTTTCACTCTAAGTTTTTAAATTATTAAGGTAACTGACTGAAAACAAGCTCCATTAATCACGTAATAGACAAAGAGAACATGTATGCGGTGTCACCCATTAGCTTCATTTTTCTTACATTGGTACATGTGAATTCAAATCAGTTGTTTTATTGCTGCTTGGCTTCCAATAAACCTCTAGAGGTCACATGAATATAGATTCGGTGAGCATAATTTTAAGCCATTATGTGCAGCCACATCAAAAAGCAGGAGAGAGGAGAAAAATGGTGATAATTATACTGCATCCATTGCAAAATTTAAATTGATTTGACTTCACAGTAAGGGCTAAACGCGTATGCAATATACTGAAAAGCACAAATCTATAATACATTGTTCAGCCCTCTGTTATTACTATGAGTACACTATTTGCCTTTTTCAATTTCACTGGTAAAAGTTTTAAAAATGTATTGCAATCAATCTTTTAATAACTTGAGTTTAGTTTTTAATTATAATATCTATAGCCAAAGAGAAGAAATTTAGTCTTTGTTTGCCTTCATTTATTTATGTACAAACACAACACTTTTAAGTAGATCAGAATTTCAAAACTTTGCATACTCAATATTAAACTCGACTTCTTTCAAATGACTAGTTCCAGTAGAGAGGATAGAGGACCAGCAAACAATAATCAGCCACCACCCTTCCTGTCCATTTCAAAGAGATGTTTTGGAGCATTATGAACTTGTAAGATTTTTTTGAAAGTAGTAATTTCTTTGGATATATAGGAAAGAATAAAAAGAGGAAAGGATTAAGAAAAATTAAGCTGTTGATTTGAGACATCTCTGATCTTCTACCATTTAGATTATTTAGATAATATTTATATAATGTTAGTAAAATTGAGCTTTATTGTTGTTTCCAAAGTAAAGTTTTTAGAGAAATCACTAATGTTTAATAATATTATAAAATTATGAATATCATAAAATTCATTTATTTATTTTTGAGACAGGGTTTTGCTGTGTAGTCCAGGCCGGTTGTGAACTCACTAGTTAGCCCAGGCTGGCCAGGACCAGACAGCTAACCTGTTCCTTGAGCTTCTTGAGGGCTGGAATGACAAACTGGTCATCACATCTGATTAATTTTTATGTGGTTGTGGAGATCAAACCCTGAGCCTTTTGCATGCTAGGCCAGCACTTAATGCATTGAGCAGTACCCCTAGCCCCTTTTAATATCTTTGTAATTATTACCATTAAAAAGAATAAAGTCACATGTATCATCATTGCTTTAGGTCTTCTATGTATTTTTCTGAAATTATAAATACTGTAATCAGCATTCCAATGAAATAAAATTTCAAGTTAAAATTGCTATCTCATTAGTTCTGCCCATGAAGAAGGAGGGTATGGGGCAAGAAGAATTTACCTAACAATCCGATATTTAATTGTGCTTCTAAAAAGTTGATCTTATTTATACTCCTTTTCATTCATCTTTGTAAAAAATGTAAATATACTCATTTTCACTTTTTTTTCCTACTGCGACTGTGCTCATCTTTGTGTGTGGGGGAGTGTATGTTTTGTTTGTTCAAATTGTTTTTTTAAGGCAGGTAATAGTGTAATCTGACTTTTTAGGAGTGAACATCACATTGTTATGTCCCTAATATTGGCCTTACGTTATAGGCAAAGCCACTCCTAGCTGGGAGTGGTTAGTCATTGTCCCACTATGATATAATTATTTTCTGGATCTCTGATGTTTGAAGCATTTGAGAGATAACTTTCTAGGTTAGCAACATGATAACATTGAGTCTCACTGTCATGGGCACAACAAATTGGAACACTTAGGGTGCAAATTAAAACATTAAGTAGGTGTGAGATGAGTTTTTATTTTTTTTTTATTTTCTATTAAACAATTTGACTTGCTTATTGGATAAAAAAAAACATGAGAAAAGCCTTCCCTCTTTTAATAGCTGGGACCATAAATTCTTCAACTTAAGTTTCTCAAGTCTGTCTGTGCTGGGCTGGAGGAATGGTAACAGTAGCTAATTTGCTTGCCTAGAAAGGGCAGGGGCCTGATTCCCTACTGCCACATGAGCCAGGCATGGTGGTGCATACCTGTAACTCCAGTACCTGAGTGGCTGCGGCAGGAAGGCTTGTGTGAGTCCAAGGCTAGTCTGGGTTACATAGTGAGCTCAGAATCAGCCTTGGCTACAGAGTAAGACACTGCTTCAAAATAAAAGAGGCTGTTTCTGCACCTTATTTTTCAGATTATATTAATTTTTCAATAGTGACATTTCAAGTAATCTTTTAGAGTCAACAGTATAGTTCAGTATTTATTCATAGTCATTACCCATCATGCATTATACCATATGTCATATCTGTGAGGCTCATCCCTCACACAATGTTAGCACAGTAATAACTCTTCTACTAAACTATATCTAGGTTCCTGATTGTGTGTGTGAGCGTGTGTGCATCAGTAATTTATGTCATGTAGTCACACATTTATATCTTAACTCAATATTAAAGAGAAAGAATTAAATATTGGTACCAATGAACGGTGCATACGCTTATTGCCACTAATCATTGTCTGGTCTTGATCAAAATACTCAGAGGACTACAGTAATCTGATTAAATTCAAGTGGGGCAGAGGCTACTTCTAATCTTCACAAAACAACCATAATTGATTTATGTACAAGGCATTAGTGAGACTGGTGAAATCACAATAAGCCATTAAAATTCAACGTATCTACTATCAAATGTAATGTTTCTTTGAGTCTTGTCTTTCTAGAGGTATAACAATAACCACTTCCGCTCAGTGTTATTTTTCTTCTTTTTGTATTTATAGCCCTCGGTCTTTCTCTCTCTGACTCTCTGTCTCTCTGTCTCTGTCTCTGTCTGTGTCTCTGTCTGTCTCTCCCTCTCTCTCTCTCTCTTTCTCTCTCTCTCTCTTTCTCTCTCTCTGTCTTTCAGAGAGTAGGATTGAGCCTATGGCCTTCACACTGAGCTACATTCCCAATCCATTATTATTATTATTTTTAAAATTTTAGACAGAATTTCTCTAAGTTGCTAAGTTGCCCAGGCTGAGTTCAGACTTGCAATCCTCCTGTCTCAGTCTCTCAAATTGCGGGGCCTCTGGGCAACGCCACCAGGCCTACGTCACCTTTCTCTTGTACAGAGCCCTATGTTTTACCAATTTGACAATAGAATCAGTGTTTCCCGCGATCATGACACAGCAATATTAGTTCTAAAGAAGATTCTAAACTATTTGGAGTGAATTATGACCAAATGTCTGTTTTTTTAGAAGTTTAAAATAAATTTAAAATAATTTCAATAAACTATTCTACAAAATATTTCTAAAATTGAACCTAAATTCCCTTTACATTCTACCTTTTTGTCTGTTTTATTAGAAACTTATTTATTTTTGATTTTTCTAATCAGGGCTATTTCTATATATTATCCTATATAAATTTAAAATTGTGCTATGAAAAATTTAAAATTAGAATCTAACTTTTTACACTATCGTCATACATTTTACACATAAATTAAACGTTTATATGTACTTTATGTATTGTTTTAATATAATGACACATTTGTTGTGAATTGTGGTTTCATTAACCTTGCATCCTACTATTTTAAATTGTACTTAAAGTTTATTTTTACTTATGGTTGTTTTACAAGTTATAAGCTTTCAATTTGTTTTCAAACATTCTAGACATTTAGAAATGCCTTGCTGATGTAATTATGTATTTACATTTGAAATACATTAGAACAAACAATAAGTTTCATATATTCTTCATTCCACTTAATTAAGAACAAAGATTTAATCTTTGCAATGGTAAATGATACTTAAGAATGACTAAGCATTTCTGAAAAATCACAAAAAAAAATTTAAGCACAGCATCTCTTTTCCATGATTTTTATTCTTTATTTTTTTATTTTTTGGAGCTCACAGCAACCCTGCCTCATCCTCCTGAGCTCTTGGATTACAGGGCTGGGTCACCACATTCCACTGCTATTCAATGCTGGGGGAAGGAACCCAGGACCTCATGCTTCTGAAACAAGTGCTTCAATTACCCCTAGCCCCATCTTTTAGGATTATAAAATGCTCCGAAATACCATTTTGGACAGATACAATAAATACACAGCATGAGGATTATGTGAAATCATTAACAAAATCTTGAATGAAAACAAAGCTTCTGATGACTTTATAAAAAACAAATAATATTAATAGCTCTAAACCTTACTGTTCAATAATAAATGTCACAACTACAATTTGCTAGTCTCTAGATTAACAAATGCATAAATACTTCTAAAGTGCTTTTTTAAAAAGTGATTTTAAAGATGTGAGATATTGAAATGTTGGGGTCACTAGATATAGAGACTATCACTCAAGGACAGTAATCTTCTTGACCATATTTCAAGACACCTTAAAATACTTTCACAAAAGCAATTCAAAGTGAACTTTCTTCTGACTGCATGTTATCTCTTTTCATGGAAAGAAAATGAAATTTCTATTAATGACAGCATCAGTGCATGGCAGTGCTCAGATATAGTAACAGTCGGCCATTCTTGTCTTCAGTTTTACTATATTTCTTAGACAGATGAATTCTAACAAACTAGTAGCTGCAGTAGCTAATTAATGAGCATATTCTTCTGAATGTCAGTATGTTAATAAAGCTGACCATTCACTTATTTGTACAATGGATACATGGCTCTCCATCTGAATCTAGGCAACGTGTTGGGTACTGAGCTCAGACAAGGACAGAGATGTAAAGTACCCGTGGGATGACCAGTGCATTCGAAGTAGTCATGTGACCGAAACAGATTATTTTAATGAAACATTGAATCAAAGCAGGTAAAATACCTGTAGGAAGTAGATACCTGAACAGCATTTCAAGTGAAAAATAATAAGGTGGTGTGACATTTTAAGTGTTCAGGTATGTATTACACAATGAGCTTACTAAAGGCCGTCAGCGATAGCCATACAACAACTCGCGCCTTTCTCCTTAGATATGATGCAAAGTTTATCTGACAGCTTCACCCATTTCCATGTGTTTGGAAAAGGAATATGCCTGGCTATTCTTCAAATCATAACTGCAAGAATTTCAAACTTGAATTTTGTATTTGGTCATTTTTTGTTACTTGAATTAATCACTTATTGATATTCGATTTTCTTTATATCACTGCAAATACCTTTCTTTGTTTAACTTTTTTACTTCAATTCTGAAATTTTTTTTTAGTTTGGCAGTTTTCAAGCAGTCAGCAGTATAGAAACATTCATCCAAGCTTTATTATTTTTCCTTAATATAATTTCACAAAAAGCAATAAACATTAAGTATCAGAAAATAAAATACAAATAGAAAGACATGAAACGAAAATTCAATTTTCCTTATATTCAACAGACATGCAATCACTTTCAAGGAGGGATAATTGTGATAAAGATAATATGAGAAGAAAGAATTATAAGCATTTTATATATTGTTGATGAAAATGCAAACTAGTCATTAATGCAGATAATTGATTTCATAATTGTTGCATTTTGTTTCTTGTAGCAATAAATCAAAAACCAGCAAATCTCCAAGTCAATAACTATCTGCATATTTTTTGCTAATTTCATTTGTCACACTACAACTCAAAAGTTTTGATTAAAAAATCATTTATTGTAATGTGCACAATGTGAAAATAAATAACTTAAAAATAAGAGAAATCTTCCGTGTTAATTTATCTAATAGGTTGATGATATCACTTGAATTTTTATTTTTATATGAGATATCAAATATTAATATATTTTGAAAACTCTACTTATGTCTTCTCCAGTTTCAATATTTCAATGTTCCATTTTGAGTGATCATTACACTGCAGTTTGAGTTTCCCTTTCATTTCAGAACTAAAAATCCCTTACTGGCTCTATAAAGAATTAACTGGTATCACTTGAGCATAGAACATAGATATACACATACATAATCTTATGTTCTGCTAAGAAAAAAAAGAGACAGAGATAACGTGAAGAATGAGGTTTAGTTTGTGGCAATGCCACCTCCGTTCATGACCATAAAGAGTGAATATGTGAGAAAAGCGGCCAATGTTTTGAATGAGAATGGCCTTTGACTGTGCTGTGTTTCCCTGGATATTGGCAGAAGAGCATTTTTTGAGTGACAAACGTGAGTGCCGTTAATAAATTCTCCACTGTTGTAATTTGTTCTGACTGGCCAGGTATTCAGCAATCTTCCATTTATTTTTCATTTTGTCCTAAAGCCACTTCGTATTAATTTTTATGCGTATTACATACTGTAAATGGCATAGGATATGGGATAAAAAGTCAATTGTGGAAATAAAATGCAGGAACCACTGAACTTTCTTTGAAGTGACTGATTATTAATAGAACTAGCTACACTAAAGAAATTCTCCATTGTGATCAAATATTCATTAGAATTAACAAGTCATAAACTAAAACTTAAGGGATATCTGAATTTATTTCACACATGTTATGCTACAATATATTGACATCGTACTTGCTTTGAAGTTGAGACTAGATTAAGCCAGACTAGGTAGGTTGTATTTTGTGTAAACACATTCAATCTTTCCTGTAGTATTCCCCATGTAGCCTTCTACAAATCTTTTCAATGTTTCCCAAAGCAATATTTCAATCTGAATAACTGGGCTGTCTTTGAGAGGGATACACAGGAAGAAATGAGAGAGGAGAGGGAAGTTAACGTGTTCGTTTCTTTACGACTGCTTTCTTCAGCATTCTTAAAGAACGATGGTGAGCTAGTACCATCAGTTGATTGAAGTAAAAAATAAACATCTTTGATGAAGTAAGTGAATCTCATTCAGTCAAAGGCCTTGAGTTCATAAAGTGAAGTTTGATGAAGAAATATTCTGCCTCAATTCTATGACCCAGAAATCCTGCTAAAACTTTCAGCCTGCCCACAGATTGTAATACAGAAACTTTGAGGGTGTTCCCGGGCTGCCACCATGTCCTGTGCACGATCGCTTGTAAAAGCCCATTATTATGGGAATAATTTCCTTAACCTAAATCTCTTCAAGTGTGTGTATGTTTGTGTTCTGTTTTCTGACCATAAAAAAATAATTAAAAACAGATGACTGCATGGGGATGAAGGACTCAGGAACTCCAACTAGGTCCCTTAGGAAAAGCACCCTCTTAGGTGATCAGGTAAATGCTAATTAAATGCAAAAAAGTACACTGTCTACAAACCAAAGCAGACAAATTTATAGAGGTATCATCAAGTGCCTCAGGGTTTTTAAACATCAAAGACTCATATGAATCACTGGTATGAGTATTTGCTGCTACAAATACTTCTGTAAATAGTTTGGGAGGACTGAACCTCATATACAATTCTATATCATTTAATTACATTTTGGATACAACTACAATAAAAAATGAATGTATATATTCACAAAGTATTGTGAGACATACTGAAGAGCTTACAAATAATAACCATGAACATGGCACACCCTGATCGTTAATTAACATGATTTAAAATATATACATACATTTATATTTGATGGGTTTTATATCTATATATCTATATGTAGATGTATGTACACACACAGGAATAAAAGTAAATTTAATATTATTCTTAATCATCAACTTTTAGTCAATAATATCTGAGTTTGTATCATCAATACTAAAATACTAGAAAAATGTAGTATAAGATATAGAATATAAATATAACTGTAGAGTGTATGTATGATACACTTTGATTTAAATGTTTATAGATGGGTGGATAAATGCATACACACATATTATTAATGCGTACTTTGATGCTCTATGGTTAAAATCAGCAAGAGGAATTCATGTGCGTACATGTCACAGGGTCACCATTTTTATTTTTCTTCTCTTCCCACCCTGGAACGCCCTCCTACATTTCCTCTCCCTGTTCTCAAGTCCCTTCCCCTGTTTCCTACCATTTCTCAATAATTAAGAGCAACCATAAGAAAAAGTGATAAAACCCCTAAAAATTTGCAAAGAGTATATTCTACCTAATTTCATTTTAATAAACTTCATACAAAGGCAAAAGAACCTATTGTGATAAAGTTCAGAGAAGTACTTTTCCTTTGAGGATTAATTAACAGAGAAAAAGAAGACCAAGAGAGCCTGGCGCAGTCCTGGAGATGTTCCGATTTTATTTGAGTTGTGGCTATCCTATTAAGAAATATCTGAAGTTCAATGATGGTGCATTTTACTTACTATATGCAAATTTTTAAAAGAAAAAGAATTCTGACTTGCCCTCTGGCTCTCCATTCTGCTGAGAAAGTTAAGATCATTAGGGGAGAACAATGCACACCAAAGTCAAGTTGCTTTTTTCCTGCCTCCAACTGCTGGGTCACAGTCCCTCTAGTTCCTCTTTTCTCAGGCCAAGATACTATTGTATTCATTAGCAGCTGAAAAGTTTACCTAGTTTGTTTAAAGTGAACAAATTTAATAACTCTGCAGTGTGTATTGTCTGTTCTATTCTCTACACTATCTGGTGTTTTGTCTAGTATTTCAGGATTAATCATTTAAAATGAGAAATTACTGGTGAAAAAATTAATGGTTAAGGTTCAATTTATTTTTTATTTGTGGGTTATGCAGCTTTTGAAAAATGTATGGATTTGAAAATTGCAAGGGAGAAACCGTGTATATAGTTAGTTAAGTTAATTGATGTGGTATTCACTTCCTTCATTCGGTGAGGTTACAAAATCAGAGATTCGATCTTTATCCAGGTATCTCTAAACACTATACCACGTGAATCATGGCTTTATATCTTTATATAATCATTTATTTTTAAAATGTGTATGCACTTTAAAAGAGAGGTAAAATCTTTAAGAGATTCATTCTGATTTATAATACAACATGAATGAATAGAACTTGGAGAACAAGCTAACAGAGGTCATCAGAACCTTGTCCCTGACCACATGCTGTGAGATAGAAGAGCTATGGCCCCTTGTGTGGGAAAAAGGCCCTTTACTAGTGGAACCTGTGAAACTTGTTGGCTCATAAGCGGGAGAAAGATGGGATGGACTGTGCCAATCCTGTAAGATAACCTGCTGTCCGGCTTGTGGAGCTGATACTGGTACTAAATGCCTTTCGTATGTTTCTCTATACTTGTTCCTTCTACAGTCTCCATGTTTCTTAGAAATAGTAAAAAAAAAAATGTACTTCTGTATGAATGTCATATTTTTTAGGTGTGATTTTTTTTCTTGGCTGGAATTCAACAGGCAATAATTGACTTACTAAATGCTTTTTGTTGTAGGTTTGTCAAGATGGAAGAGAACAGATTTATAGTATATACAAGTTCATAATTTTCCTATACAAAGGTGTGGAACCGCTCAAGTCAATCGGTAAAAAAATACTGTCATTCGAAAAAAAAAATTACTTTAGGAAAAAAAGGAATAATGGGGTAGTAGACTAACTCATCTAATGTAGCCCAAGGACATAGCAATAACCTTTAATGTGAAAAGAATATTGTGGAAGAATTGTCCTCCTTTTTCCTTACACTTGAGCCCGTGACCTTTGTATTCTAATTTAAAACCTAACACCCTTTTATCTGCAGGTCTAGTCTCTCCTTGCAATTAAATTCATTTTGTTAATTACCTTTACTGCAGGCCTCAAAAATTATAATCCATTTGATTTTTAAGTCATCAAGAAAGAAATAATAATTTTTAGCTATTTTGCAGGTGCTAAAGAAAGTATCCGTGTGTATGTTTTTTAAGGTGTAGATTCTCATTTTTTCCTAGTTTTATTTATATGTATACTTGCAAAACTTAAGGTTTACAATGGAGTTGAGTCTTTAATGCACATATGTATCTTGTCAAGATGATAAGGGCTTTCCCACTCTCCTTTTGTCCCTCCCACTGCCCACCCTCCCTCCATCCCATCCCTACCCCCCTGTTTTACTTTGTTTTTCCTTTTAAGTTCCACAGGAGTTGTGCTCTGGGACTCTCATATCAGAGAGACCATTCGATGTTTCACCTTCTGCTTCTGACTCACTTCACTAAGCATGATGTTCTCAGGCTTCTTCCATTTGCCTGCAAAAGCCTCTAAGCTGTTGGAATTTATAGATGCATAGTATTCCACTGTGTATAAATACCACAATTTGTGTATCCACTGGTCTGTTGATAGGTATTTTGGTGACTTCTGTATTTTAGCTATTTTTAGTTGTGCTGCTATGAACATGGGTATACAAATATCTCTGTTGTGTGTTGTTTTGACCTCTTTTGGATATATTCCCAGGAGGGGTGTTGCTGGATCGAAGAAGATATTTATTTCTAGTCTTTTGAGAGATCTCCGTACTGCTTTCCAAAGGGGTTGTACAAACTTACATTCCCACCAGCAGTGCAGGAGGGTTCCTTTCTCCCCGCAGCCATGCCAGCACTGAGATTCTCATTGTATGGGGGCAACAATATGCCAAACAACAGTACGGTATTTTTCAGCCTCCCTTCTTAATATGTGGGTGTACTTTGACCAATAAGATGCCATCATATAGACTATGTGTGATGGTTCTTTAAAACCTTCGACTTCCTACTTCTAGTTTTTGTTCCCTATAACATAAACTCAATGCACTAGAACTTGAATAGATTGTTCTTTCAATAATCTGGATTTCTTTAATGTCCTCTTACAAAACACATTTTTTTTCCAGATTTAAATCTAAGCAAAATTCATTTAATTTTCTTGGTAATACTAAGAATTCAATCTGAGTTTAAACACTCACTTGTATGCCCTTTCCCTTTTTGAAGACAGGATCTTGCTAAGTTATGGAGTTGCTCAGGGTAAGCTTGAATTTAGGTACCTGCTTCAGCCTCTCAGAGTCTTGGAATTTCAGGTGTACAACACCACATCCAGCTTATACTAAACATTTCCATGGTGCATTACAAAAAGTAGATTTACAAGTTGTGTTCACTTTTTTTGTCATAATAAATATTTTTAAATTCAAATTTATAATTAATATTTTAAAATAATTTCAATTTCCCAGCTTCAGATTAGGTATCCAGTGTCCTATGTTTGCAAATATTTTTAGTAATTTTATCATCACTTTTCTTAATAATTTAATAAATAAAAAAAGAGGAATTAATTGTTAATGATTCAATTTCTGCTGTGGCCAAAATCGAGTTAAAGAGACTGGATTAACCTCTCCCATGAGATAATTTTAATATGGACAAAACATAAAAATGAATGTTTCTTACGACTCATAAACCAGGCCTTCCAGACAGCAATGTCTGAAAAACGAGAAACAGGATGAACCCAAAGACTGCCTAGCCCACTGGTTTGGGGGAAGATTCTGAAAGAGAAACAGGCTAATGTAGTAAAGTGATAACGAATGGAAAGATGGATCTGCAAGAAAAGAAGAAACTAGAACATTAACAACGTGGGGAAATATAAGATGTACTTATGATTGTTGAATAATCTTTAACGATTCACTGACCTGTTAAAAATGACTTAATGTTTACGTAACAGTAATAGCCATGAAGCATGAGGCTTGTCAAAGAAACAGAAGAACAGATGGGTGGCACACAAGCTCAGTAGTCTCGGCGCTAGAAGGTGGCTATAGAAGGCTTTGGGGTCCTTTTTTTTTCTGCAAGGGAAGACATTTATCACACAGAGGCAAATAGTTACAGTTTAAAAGCTATAATTATAAACCTTATTGCATACACTAAAGATCTCTCATGAGCAGAATGAGAAGATAAAGTGTAGTCATATAAATACTAAATTCATCAGAGGAAAATAAAACAAAGAGAAGAGGTGAAATGTTTACTAATTGAGAGCATTTTAAGACTTTACTTGGCTTCTGGTAAATGTAAAGTTTACACTTAGAAATACGTAATTAGTAGTCCAGTGATAGTAAGTGGATTAGAGAAACACAGTGCAGAGATTACATAAAAAATCTTCTGAGATATTCAACATCATGATTTCAGTGAGATTGTTTTATTTGTATAGAAGGGCTATTTCCAGTTGTTACAAGTGATCTCAGATGACATTGTTTATGTAAAATATTTGAAAGCACAATGTATCAATCCTAAATTGTAATCATCCAAATCTTTACTTGTACAACTGTTATTTATGTAGAGGATTGAATTGTACTTCCTGTCATAAAAAACACTAGTTATTGGGAAAATATTATATATTAATCTGTTTGCTGTATGCTTTACAAATTATGTGTTGCTTTTCTTAATATATATCTTAATATCATCTTTGCTATGATTTATTTTAAATGTTTAAACCAAAAAAGAAAAAATAATTCCTTTATTTCTAAGGTCATTTTTCTGGCTCTTCATCATGGATGCAGTTTCAGTTTTATGAATGAGACAATCTTACTTGTGCTCAAAAGACAAGTGACTCCCATGAGGTGCTCTCCTGACTCCACACTGGTGACATTTTCAAAGAGCTTTTGAACTTAGCAAATGATTTTTTATTCATTACCCTGGTAAACGGCAGTCATGTAATCCCATTCAATTCAATCAAATAACAAAAATTGAATATAATGAGCACAATATTTTCCCCTTTCTTCTGGAAGTTGGTAATTTTCCCATTAAGTTACAGAAAGGAACAGGTGGCCAAGATAAAACCACCGCATAACAGTAGTTCTCAAGAGGAACTACCAGTGGATGATGTTGATGTGTAATTCTTAAAAGCAGCCAACCTCTGAAATTCACATATCCCCAACTTACAAATCAAACCTTCTAGTTGCTCTGCTTAGAAATCCCTCAGCTGCAGAGTTCTTATTTACTAGATAAAGTAATCAGTGATTAACCTTGTCTTACATTTTTATGCAGTGAGTGGTGGCCTCATTATCGTAGTCCAGAAGTAATTGCCCAGTAATTATACATCTAGATATAACAACAACACTCTCTTATCCTTCATAGAGACACAAACGTCATGGGGCAGAAGCTAAAAAGGTGTTGTTTGCTTTTTACTTATTATTCTAGATGGAGTTGATTTGACAATTTTGATAACCTGCACAATTTCTGGATTCTACAGTTGTCTGTCAGAAATACCTAAAGCTACTTTTGTCTACATTGAACTCTTAAGTATACAACATGAAATACCTCTTAATACCTGAAATGTTTTCTTATATTTATCTTTTATTACTTTTAACATTATACTTTAGACTATAATAATAAATTATTTGAGATATTATTGTATTATTTCATATTTCATAGATTTGACCAGTTTCTGTTTGTTTAAAATAATTAGGTGCTATTTTTGTTAAATTTAGACCTTATCTATATAAATCATATGCCTATATTCTTTATTTATGTGTAGTTTAAATATTTGTATTTTTACATATATAGTCAATGATTAGTGACAATCTATTATCATGTGATAGTCTAATATTTTTCATACATACTCCAAAATCGCTTTATGAGTGATTATTTTGGCATCCAAATAAGATTCCTCTTCATGATATTCTTATTCTAGCCCATTTTATCACCAATAACTAAGCTATCTGTAGACATCCAACAAATCTATCTCCTGGAAATTAAACAAATACATTATTTGGCTTCAGTTAGGCTTTATCTTATCTACCACTGAGAACAGAACCTTATCTAAAATGACAGCATGAGTTCTGAAACACTCTCTTCTGAGTGACAAATGTCCTGTACCCTGACGAAATACACTGATTTGAGTTCTGAAATTTACAGAAGGAATCTGCAGTGTTTTTCTTGGTGACACCCTTATAAAGGTGTTTGATTGTCATTTTAAGAAGTTGAGAGCTGTTATTCGCATAGGTTTCGCAGACCAAATTCTATCTTTCTTTTTTAAAGTGTTGGTTAGATTTAGATAATGACAACTTATCATTGTCTCTTTCCCTTCTTCCATTTCTCTGATCTGTCTTCCAGGCAGTTTGGCTAGTAGGTCTTCCTCTCTGCCACCTTGCCCTAGCTGTAGGCCCACAACACGTCAACACAGAATTAAGTAGAAGGAAAGTTGCAGAAATCATTATACAATTCAAAAAACAAATTAAGATCTCAATAAAATTTCACTCCATATATGCCTGCATCAATAATCTGTACTGAGCAACACTCACATACACCTAAAAACAAACATATAATCTTTGCAATTCTATTCTAAATTTTCAAAGACATGAAAAAAAGATTGTTTTAAATTCTTTTTGAGACAAGGTTTTGCTCTGTAGCCCAGGCTGTTCCTGAACACACTATGGAACCCAGGCTGGCCTCGGACACAGGGCAATTGTCCTGTCTCAGCCTCCCATGTGCTGAGATTACAGGCATGTGCAACCATACCCAGCTTATGTGGTGCTGGTGAATTGAACTCTGGACTTAGCGCTTGTCTTAGTGCTTGCTAAGTAAGCACTTTACCTGCTGAACCATTTCTCCATCCCTGCTTTTAATTATTTTGGAACGAAAACAATAGCCAGAAGAAGTATTCCTGAGTAGAATGGAATTTTTATCTTCGGACTTTTGAGGAATCTCCATATTAATTTCCATAGTGATGGTACCAGTTTAAAGTCCCACCAGCAACATAAAAGTTTCATTTTCTTCCAGCATTGACTGATGTTTGAGTTCTTGCTATATGGCATTCTCACCTGAGTTAAAGGATATCTTAGTGATGTTTTGATTTGGATCACTCTAATGACTAAAGATGTTGAACATCTTTTCATGTATTTACTAGCCATTTGAAATTCTTAATCTGATAACTGCCTATTAATTTCAGTTGCCCATTTTTAAACAGGTCTTTGATTTTAAGGGGTCTATAACAGAGAAACATGTCTAAGGCAGCACAACAAACAATAGCTAAAATGTAGAAGATGCTGAAATATCCATCAACAGACCAATCGATACAAAAATGTGGTGTATGTACACAATGGATAAAGACAGTTACATCTGAGGCTTCTGTTGGTAAATGGTTGCAACTTGAGACCTTTATGCTTAGAGAAGTGCGATAAATACAGAAGGTTAAATATTACATGGTTTCTCTAATACGAGAATCCCAGAATAAAGGCGCTTTGTGGAACCAAATGGGTGTGACAGTAGGAGTTAGGGGGGATGGAAAGGGTGTGGATGGTCAAAAAGGGAGCAGAATGGGCCTGTAACATTGATGCAATATATATTTACATATTAATATAAAGGGTGGAAAATCACATTTTTCCTAATGCCGGTAAATTCCTAGAAGCAATTTTTAAATATATATACATATATATTTCTATATTTAAAATATATATATATATATATTATGTCCCAAAGATGCTGTAAACATGAATGTTTTGTTTCATTTTAAGTCAACTTATTTAATAAGCAGGAGAAAATCTATAATTTGCAATATTATTGTGGAACAAATTTTTTCCCACATTTTATTGATATGTATTTTTGAATATCGATATATGTTATTCTTCTTGATGGATGTATATATATATATATATATATATATATATATATATATATATATAGTAAATTGATAAATTGAAGTATTTCTTTATATACAATAGAAAATACTAGTGAGTCTTTCAACCTAAACTTTTGCTTTATATTGAAATAAAATGTTTTCCTTCTTTATACCTGAATTTTGAAAAAGTAATACTAATGATGTTTGAATAGTTGTTGTATACTGCGTTATTATCAGGGAAAAGCAACTGAAAAAGCCAGCTCTCTGGAAAAGCCATTCTGGAAAAAAAAATGCCTAACAAAGAATGAAACAAACTCTCCTGTTTTTTGAGAAAACAAGAGAAGATATTTCTTTCACCAAGCAGTAGGAGTGGCAAAAATAGTGAAAACCCCAAAAGATCCAAAGGTTAATTCACTTTAAAGAAATAATAAGTAACAAAACAAAAGTGAATTTCTCTGGAACTTGATAAACAGTATCTATAAAACTGTTTTAATGTTGTTTGTTTGTTTGTTTGTTTGTTTTTTTAGTGTTCTGTTGTGGGAGTCCAAACTATGGTGTAAAGAACTGATAATCCAATAAATATGAAAAAGTTAAACGTGCAGAATGATAAATTCAAAAATAATTTAAAACATTCTTTATATGCAGAACATTTTTATTTTAAAAACGTATTTTTGAGCCAGCTAGTGTGTACCGTAGTTATCACTTTATTGAATTTTCCCATTAGTGCTATGAAATTGTTACCAGAATCACATTTTTATTCACTGAATTATGTGATGGACAGGTGAATTAGTTAACATGCTAAAGGTAAGATTTTTTATTGAACAGCAAATTCAGAACTTGAACTTAAGTGATCTTCAAAGGCTGTTCCTATTGGTCTCATTGTCACCGATTCTTCACACTATTGAATTTAGAACTAATTTTATAACTTCTCTTGGTTAATAAATTTAATAAAAGTAACACATGTAATTTTCAGCTAAAAATTTTAAGACCCAATCTCAGAAAGAGTTTTCGGTATTACCCATTTTCCAAGAAGTTGGTGAAATCCCAGTTAGAGGTCAACCATTCAGTAGGCTTGCATCCCAACATAAAGATGGCGTGTCCATGCAAGGCAGCTGGTGACACTGACACTATTCTTTCTGCTTTTCCAATAGAGAGCATATAAGTATGTATAGGCAAATCACAGTGTAGAATTCATTAGCACCTGTCTAAGTCAGATGAAGATGTACAATTACTTTTTTTACTTGAAAAAAAAAACACATGTTATTAACTAATGAGTGATTGTTCGAATAGTTGTGTAGCATCTGCTGATCAAAATTGCAGGTTAAATAAACAAGGTAGCCCACAAAAGAAAATTTTATATTACCTGGAAATAAAAGAATGTTTCAGCAACTCAAAGCAATCAGAGCAAACTTGGCAGAGACGAGACAACTGGATCATCAACTCAATTTTTTTGGTGATGCATTACTTATATGCATTGCAATTTTCATCCCCATGGAGACTTTTTAACAATTTTAATTAGAAAACTTTTAGTTGTGAAAGTCTCTGGGATGGTTGAGGTGTGTAAATCAGGACCACTCGTTCCTGCTACTGCGGATGAGGTTTCTAGACAATACACTATGGAAAACATTCACCTGCCAACAGAGCTTGCAATTGTGCCCACGTGGTGGGTCCATGTTGAAGTATTGTATCACTCACAGCAGTCACATATAAAGTGATGAAGTTACTGTTCCAGGTGAAAAGCTCCTGAAGCAAATAATTTATAAGCATAGAAATCCACCAGGGAATAATTTGCAATTTATTTTGAGTCAGGTCTCACTCTCCAGTCCAGACTAGCCAGTCCCAGGCTAGCCTTGGACTCAGGGACAACTTTCCTGCCTCAGCTTTTCCAGTGCTGGGATTACAAATTTTCACCACTACTTCTGGTTTCTGTGGTTCTGGGGAATTGAACTCTGAGTCTTGTGCTTGTAAGGCAAGCGCTTTAACTGCTCTGTCATTCCTCCAGCCCCTGCAATATGTTTTAGTAATTTAAACAATTTTTCATAACAACATATAATGATAATCTGTTAGACATTCTGTCATTATATGAAGTACAAAAATTGTTTCAAAATGGGTAATTGTGACTATTGGAGAAATTATATTAACTTGATGAGATTAGGAAATGCTATGAACAGAGTTTTAGATGAGTGACTGACTTGTGGGCTAGCCATGAGGGAAGAGCACCCACGCTGTGTGGTTGGCTCTACCAATAAACTGGCAGCTTGAACGAAATGAAAATGAAGGACCAAGGAAGATATCTTAGCTTCTTCTGTAATATACATAATTTCTATTAATTCTGCTTCTCTGAGAGCCCTAATCAATTCAGTAATTCACTAATATTTCACTAAATATCAATTCCTTATTTGCTTCTTACTACAATGGAAACAAAATGGCACCTCTCAGTTGTAACTTTTCAAGACTCACTTAAAAGATTAACCTGTAACATATTCTTGGTTAGAAATATAAAAACCTCAGAAAAACGTGAAGAAAATACATTGCATAGAACATGTTTGTTACAGATTTCAGGTTTTTGTCATTTTCGATTTAGTCTTGCCTGAAATGTGATACAAGACTTGAAGACCCTATGGACTTCTTAATAGTTTGAAAATAATAACTACGCAAATGGATTACAGTGAAAATTTGGACTAGCAATGACAGATTTTAAGTACAGGACCAGGTCTGAATGACATAACAGTCTATTTGGAGAATTCTAACTGTACAAATACAAACGTTATCATGTCACTTATCACTTGCAAATTAATGTAAATTTTAGCTGAGCCAGTTGCTCTACATGATAATTTTTTCATAAATTATGGTTGTGAAAGATTTTGTCTTTCAAACAAGGCTAATTTAAAAGACAATTTGCTGTATGTAAATGAGAATACTATATTAATATGAAGCTGTGTTCATATTTCTTCCTAGACACTTTAAAATCAAGTCCAGTTATTAAATATAAAATGATTGTCTAAGTAATTATCTGTGATTTAATACTCTACAGATGACATTTCTTTTTACTATCATAATTTCAACTTAGGCATTTTATGTTTTAAATTGTTAGGTTTAACATTTTATATGATATGAAAAGATAGAGAGATGACAAGCTACTCAAATCTATCATGTAAGAAAAGGATTAAGAAAAACAAAAAGTTCGAGTACAATTTCATATCATCAAATACATTATGGTAGACTGAAATACCAACCTATTTCATTTATGGAGAAGAATTAGTAGCTTCTGTAGGAACTTGCTCAACCTTTGTAATTCTTTCTGAATGAATATTAGCTTTCTCTCCATGTTTATGACTGAATACATCATAGAGCAATATTTTTTCAGACCTGTATAGTGTTTATAGGGTACATTTTTATATTTCTATTTTTATCTTCTAGGAAGATTTCTTTTTGTATCTGTATCTATATCTATATAGACATAAAATTATATTATATATATATATATATATATATATATATATATATATAATGTGTACATTTGACTTGAGTATTTTGTGCACATATATATTGTGTCAAAATTACAATCCCTCCCCTTTTTTGACACTCCTGCACTCTCACCCCCCAATTCCCCCAACGCCCCGATTCGGTTCTATAAAATGACTGTATTCTAGGTTTCTTGTATTAGGGAAACCATTTGATCTTTAGCCTTCTGTGACTGACTCACTTCACTGATCAAAATGGTCTCAATGTGCCTTCATTTACCTACAAATGCCTGAAATCTACCTGACTCTGTAGAAGAGTAGTGTTCCATTGTGTACATATGCCACAATTTTTGTATCCATTGGTTTGGTGATGGGTAATTTGGTGTCTTCCATGTTTTGGCTATTGTTAGTTGTTCTGCTATAAACATAGGTATGTATGTATCTCTAAGGTGTCATCTAACTCCGGAGAGAATGACATATGTCAAGAACTTAAACAGCCATCAATGCTGGTGAGGTTGTGGGGAAATGGAACCATCTTACACTGCCTCTGGGGTTGGAAACTATGGATGGCAACATGGAAATTTCTCAAGAGGCTGAATATAAATATTCCATTCAGCCTAGCAATACCTCTTTTGGAAATCTTTTTGAAAGAGTTAAAAGCAACATATAACAGTGAGCCCTTGTAATGGGCTAATTCATAGAGGAGTGCAACACTTTCATGACCCAATCACTTTCCATATACATCATATTTTCAGGAAGCGTGTTAGACCTAAAGCCTAAGAGATTCGCACAACAAAATAACAATCCACCACAAGAAAATAAATCCTGTTTTTTTTCAGAAATCAAGAATAAAACTGAAAATAATTACGTTGGGTGAAATAATCCAGGCACAAAAAGACAAACGCTAAATTGGCTCTCTTACATGTAGAATCTAAAAATGTTGGTGTTGTCAATATTGAGTGTACAGTAGTGCTTACCAAAGACTAGAAGCAGAAGGGAGATGAGTAGGCAAGATTGACTTGCATTCAGTTTGAAGAAAGAACGCTAGTGTGATATTCATAGTAAGTTGACTATAGACAATAAATGTGTACTGTGTATATAAAACTTCTAGAAGAAAAAAACTGTACATGTTTTCACCATAGTGATAAATGTTTGGAGATATATATGTTTATTATGATTTTAATCATCACAGATTGTATAAATGAACTAAAACATCACGATAACCTACAAATTTATACAGTATTTCCAGTTATTTATATATCAATTTTAAATATATAAAAAGCTTCTTTATTTTTAGAAGATACGCTTATTCTACTAATGGGCAGGAAAAAAATAGCATTGCTTGCCTAGCCTCACCAAAGAACAAGCGTCACATTTTAAACTAGGCACAAGACTGTATTAGAATTAGTCAAATACCAACTTAAATAAGTGTATTGAAGAATCCTCAATGTTCTGTGATGTACATTAGTGCCACTCATTACAGATTTAAGGATTTCCCATTTACATTGATTTACTCTAAGTTCCAGTTTCTGCATTTTAATAACTCTGTGCATTATAGGTGACATAAAAAAGAAAACATTAGAAAACATTTTATCAATAACGGAATGTAGGTCTTTGAAACAGCATGTGGTGAATCTGTGGCAGACCTTGGGGTACAAGCACTTGTAGGAGAGGCTTAGCTCTGTTTTGTCGTCTCAATTGTCATTTCTTGACTTGACCCTGAGATTACCACAAATTGGAGGAAAAGTTGGCTTTGATCAGCTTTGTGTTCTTATAGATTCTGTAATTAAAGACTGAAATTAATGTTCACAATGTGTACATATGAATTGCATGGAAACCCTAGATATCTTTGCTTATATTGCTTGTTTATTCTGCTCTATTTGTTATTATTTGTGACAGAGTTTGGTTCTGAGATCAGACTACTCCTGAAATCATTGTATAACCAAGATGGCCTGGAACACATGGCAATCCTCCTGCCTCACCCTAGCACATGCTGGGATTACACACTTGCACCACCCCAGTTTATGTGGTGCTGGAGAACTGAACTCAGGGACTTGAGCTTGTTAGCCAAGCACTTTAACCACTGAACTATTCTTCCAGCCTCTCTGTCAAGTTTTATAATTGTGCTCTACTTTTTAGGAATTATGTGATCTATTTCTACTCTCAGTAATACATCCTGTTACGCGGCTTATTTTTCCTTAACAATATTGCAATTAGATATATATTTTAGGAAATATCAGCTGTACCAAATTTAACAACATATCAAATAATAATTCTGACATTAATATATGATAATTTATCTAAAGAAGGAAATACGTAGTTTAGTTTTAAAAATAAACTTCAGCTTTGAATAATTATGATTATGATTAATATATAGTACATCTTTCTTTATTAAAGGATAAAACATTTTAAATTCTTTATTAACCTGGGAATTAAGATTTTGGACTTAATAAGCATTAAAATAATTGAAAACAAATAATAATTGATAAATAAAATGTTTTTATTTTTTGAGTGAGTTACCCTAAGGATAAAATGATTTGCCATTGCTAGGCAAGAGCTTTAACAGCTGTGCCATTCTCTCAAGGACCTGAGTTAGATTCCCAGCACTACCTAAATCTGGCATGGTGGAACATGCCAGAATCCCAGTACTCTGGAGGCTGAAGCAGGAGGATTGCCGTGAGTCCAAGGTTAGCTAACCCGGGCTACATAGTGAGTCCGAAACCATCCTGGACTGCACAGTGAGATACTGTCTACAAAAGATGTTGTGCAAACTACAGTTGTACAAATTCTACTCTGAAGGTACAGAATAGGCAAGTGTAATTAGGAGTGGAAGATAGTCATAGTAATTTTTATTACTTGCTCACAGTTAGCACTTGTGTCACTTCTTGTGGTGCTCAATGGATGTGATATACTTTCCAAAACTATTGAATTGAATTTTTGGAAAATACAGATGTTTTGACTAATGGGGTATAAGAAATGTTATATATTTTTTCTGAGGACAAATCTTAACTTTGTAATTTTGTCAAAATCTTACTCCTGCCTTTCACTCTGTAAACAAGATGTCCCAGATCGATGCTGTTCTTTCAACTGAGAGTGCGAGTGAACGTGCACACAGAGTTGGTCTGGCATGATGAGAAAAATCAGAGAAAAGCAAATGGGATTTTTGTTGACTCATAGCCCTTAAAGTCTCTGTTTTTTTTTTTTGTTTTTGTTTTTGTTTTTGGTTTTTTTTTGTGGTTGTTCTCTGTCTCTATGTCTTTGCCCCTGTATCTGTCTCTCTTTCTCAATATACGAAGTGGTCATATAAATAAACCTTTTGGGCTAATTATTAAAAACCTACTAATATTTATCAACACAAGATGAAGTAGGAAAGGAAATAGATTGTACTTTTTATGTTCAGGTTTTAAAGAATTTCTTCATAAATCGTTTCTCCTTCATACTTTTCTTGGAAGAGTCTTAATATTTCCGTCTGCCATTAATAATCTAAGTCCTTCAAAATGGAAATGCATAAGTCCCTGATCCTTAGATCAGTGAAACAAGAGCTGTAGATGTAAAATATCCTATGGTCAATAGAAGATGGGAACACGTCCATAAAGTTTCTGGAGCCACAAGCTGACAGAGTGGCAGGAAATTGTTCTATTGTACATTGAAAAAAGAGTGCTTCTTCGATAAGGGCTAACTCAAAAGCACTGTTGCCTTTATGTGTACTTGCTAAATTTTCTATCTATGTCAGAGGGTATTGCTACCATAAAGCTGTAAGCTGAAATAGGAAAAGAAATGACACAAGAAAATCAGAGCTGCATACTGGGCCACGCTTGCTCTGGTTCATGAGGTGATTCAGCAGTACTCCTTTGGAGGAGAGAAATGAGCCTTCACTCCAAAGCTGTTTTCAAATGGGAAGCCAGTGGGTCACAGCAAACACAATCGTTTCTTTCGACCTGAAGATGTTAGAATGACCAAAAAAATAAGCAATCTAATGAATTTATGAGATGAACAACTCTGCAAATTTAATTTCCAATCTTAAAGGAAAAATTAAGTAATAAATAGAATAAAACTTATAAATACTTTAAAGAGAAAGGTGTAAGTGCAACTAGGATGAAAAAGTAGTGGAAGAAATGACTTTATGTATCCACATGGCTGGAAGGTTTCACGACCTAGGTATTCATTTTCAGCATTGGGTCCTATGACACAATTATGTAAGATGCTAACGCATTTTTCTTTCTTCTGTAGTAGATCCATACCTTTAATCAAGAGAATCATAATAAACCTCTAAAGGAAATGATAAGGAGATAAAAAAGATTACAACAAAAACATAACAAAATAAATCTTTTAACAATTCCCAGTAATATAGTGGGCCCAATATTTACTTTAGATCACAATAAGCATACGATTTTATACGTCTGTTTTATCCAAAAATAAATTAAAATATATAAAAATAACATATAATGATTAATCCTATGAATTCAATAGGAAATAAACTATAAAATATTTTCAAAGGTAAAACAAAATTTCTTGAATTCATAATGTCATAATGCAAAAGCTTCTGTATTGTTGCTTAATAAAGGAAATATTTGACAATATGTAATAACAATTAGAACTATATATTTTTAATTGAAAAGGTAAGAGGCATGCATTGTGAAACTTCATATCCTATATAAATTGCATGAGCTGCAATAAAATAAGGGCATTATTTCTACATCAAAATTATTATCAATTTGCCATTTTGTGAAAATTACAGAGATATTCCTAGTTATTCACCTCGAATTCAATTATACAAGCTTTGTTCATTGTCTCACTTCCTTTTTCATTGTTGTGACTCAATACCCCCGACATCCTCAAATTTAGTAGAGAAAAGGCTTATCTTAGCTCACAGTTTCAGAAGGTCACAGTCCATTCAGGGGTGGCTGGCAATAGTGGAAGTACATGGCAAAGGCAGAGGTGGAGAGGTGGAGGCAGCTTCTCACGGCATCACAAACAGGAAGCTGAGTCAAGGAAGTTGAGTGTAGTCCTCCAAGGAAGGCAGGAAATGGATTATATATCCTTCCAGGACTCATCCCAGTGATCACACCCTCCTGGATCCAGATGTGGGAGGGGTGGCCACTACACGCCATTAATCCTAACTTACATGCCTATAATCCACTCCTCCAGACTAGGTCCCAATCGACCCAACAGCACATGTTTCCATAGACAATCTATAACTTTTAAATACATGAGATTTTTGGGGCACATTCCAGAGCCAATCCACATCATTCATTATGCAATTATAAAATGTTACAAAGATTTTTACATACATAAATTATCATAATTATTAAAATTCTAATTGTTATAAAGTAAATGATAACAAATTAGTGAACTAAATTATGACAAATGCATATATTTATACAAGTTATATTGTAGATAAGTTCATTATTAATAGGAGACATAACTACAAAATTATATTTAAACTAGCTGTGTATAACACCAAACCCTTCTTTTAATTTTAACTAAGAAAACCGTGAGTAGATCTTTACAAAAATCCCACCTTTCTTTTAAAATTGGCATATTATATTTCTCAGAACTATAAATGAGTCCAAAACGTATATATTTTATAATAATTAAACATTGATTGATCTGCACAGTTATAAATCAAAACAAAATTGAATCAATGAGACAATCAATTACTACCTATTTACTATGTAATCTATAAGAAGCATGCATTTTTGGCATTTGGATAGCAAAAAAAATACTTGTTTCCAGATATGTTTTCTATGCCAATGGAAGAAAAGAAATTTCGTGTTCTAATTGTGTGCAGTTTCACAGAAGACTTAAGACCCAATTCTCTGAGCAGTGAGCACGCAGGGTGTTTTGGAGAGATGCTTCTTCCTTTGTATGTGATGATACTTTAATGGTGGCATATTATGTCGAGAAATGAAGGAAAGCAAACAGCAACACGTGTGGCATTTCCCCCTGTGGGGCGGCAAACGCAGGAGTCAGAAAATAAATTGCCTTCCCTCCACTACCTTCTGATGTACTGCCGCACCGTAGGTGACCCTCCTCTGGTCATCAGTTGACTGCCCTCAGGAACACTCCTTGGCGTTCGGAGCAGCGGCTCCTAGGAATTCTGTAATTGGAGCAGAATACAGAGCTTTATTAAGTGTGGTACCCTGAGGGAAATGGTAGACGACGACAGCAGCAGTCAGAAGCGGTTTATTATAAAGAAAGAAAAAATGTAAACCTGAGACATAACCTAAAGTAATCATTTTCCATACATTTCTCCTAAGATAAATCATATGTTTGCACACACGTGCACTGAAACTCTTAATGGACAAACTGTCATCATTTATTCTGTGCAGAAGCTTACAAACAACTTTCATGGCTTCTAGGTAAGTCTCAGGTGCTTTCGCATAATGTCATCCTTTCTTTCCTGTTCTTGGGCCTTGCCATTTCTTTCCTCCATAATCTCAAGTCGTCACTTGCCACTCACAGATTTAGAAGAGTTTGATCAAAGAAAAACAAAAAATAAAATAGTAATAATAATAATGATAAACATTGTTAGGAGGGCAAGGTGATAAGTCATTAGTTGGGACTTTTTTTTTCTTGGTCAGGTAGGAAGGTCTCCTTTCTCGGAATTGTGAATATATTATTTTGCCCATTTTAAACCTTCCTGATACTTTAAGAAAATAGAGCCTAATGCAAGATAAACCAGCTGCTAAAGATCAGAATTAAGTTTTAAACCTTGGTATGTCTGACTGCAAGATTCATAGTGTTGACAATGAAGTGAAATAATTGGAAGACTTAAATACATTTCATATATATGTACATATATATATATATATATATATATATATATATATATATATATGTAGTATTGTCCTCATACTAAAATTTATTTGAAAATTAAAGATTATTGAGTTACTTATCATGTTATAGTATCACTAAATTAGAACATATTACTGGGCATAAATCAACAATACTGACTGATGGGTTATTTTCTGTTTTCTTTAAATGGAAGCTCAGATTCTTAATTAAAATTGAATTGTGATGTGGTCTGTATTTTTCAGTATAGTATGCCTAAGTAAATTTCCTTTTTAAATTTTTGTACTTTTTATTTCTCATAGGATTCCCTTCCAAACTTGCAATCTGTAAAATCTATTTCAGTACAATTTAAATATTAAGTTTGTGTGTGTGTGTGTGTGTGTGTGTGTGTGTGTGTGTGTGAGATTTATCTAAAATATTTGTGAGATTTTGGAATAAAAACAAAGTTCTTAAAGTTGAGACCAAAAAAAACCCCAAACTATATAAAATATTTTTTATTTATTGTATATCATAAACAAAAAACATTTATCCTATTTATTCTATAGAGGATCAGTCAAAAGAAATCCAAGCATTGTCATGAAATATTTACAAGCCTTATGTCCAACAGAGAGCCAGTATCAGGAATACAAAATTTAAAGAGTAAAAAGAAATGCAATTATAAAATAAATGGAGTACATACAAATATGTTTCAAAAAGGCAAATGAATGTGTGAACAAACAATTTCATTAGGCATCAAAGAAACATAGATACAATAAAAATGATGCATCAGTAATCCACACAACACAATGGTTTTACAAAAATCCCTTACAACAGCAAATGCAGGTAGTCATAAAGAATCTTGTCCACTCAGGCGTTTTAAATAAGAATGTCAGGTGTTAGCTCATCCATAAGCAATTCAGCACATTTTGTGACACTTTATTTTGTTTGCTAGGTGGAGCTGAAGATTGAATCCGAATGTGCACTATCCCTGAGCTACTTCTTTGTAATTATATCAATTAATTTTTTTAGACAAAATCTTGCTAAATCATCCTGCATGGCTTCAACCATAGAATCCTCTTGCCTTAGCCTCCGAAGAAGCTGAAATCACAAGTATCCAATCCTGGACAGCTTTACAAATAAAAATTGTTAAATCATCAGCTACCATAAAATCCAGTGCAATTTGACTATAAAAAACGTGAACACAAAAGTTTGCAACTTTTTGAAATCATAATTATAAAATGCTGGAGTCAAGCCAGATTTTCTTGAATGAATGAGTGCTCGCCAATAAGAGTGTAAAACATGGGCAGGCAACCTAGATATATCTCCACAGAATGCCACTAAGTGAGAAAGACCGGCCATGTAATATAAATTGCATTTTCAAATGATTTTCAAGGATAAAATTGGAGAAATTAAGCACATATTAGTGTTTAGTAGGATTGGAAGTAACAGAAGAGCAGAAGTCAGGGCAAAAATGGATATATTATTAAAGAACAGCATGAAAGAGGTTAATAATGCAAGTATTTTTCTGAGTGCATGAATTTTTTCTTGTTTTGGAAAACCTAATAATCAGGGGACACTCAGTAAACAGCACCCAAAGGGTGGAGTTTATAATTTTGTATAATTCACTCCAAACCTATAAAAATTTCAAAATGAGTAATTAATCAATACATTAAAATACATGAAAATGAAAGTGAAAAAGAATAGACTATTAATTAGATTTCTATAATGTACATTTTTAGCTGTCATGAGCCCATATACTATTTCACCCAGATATATTTTATATACCTGGCTCAGAGAGGAATGTTGACAATGGTCTCACTATACAATCTTCGAGTTTACATCAGTAACCTTCTCTAACTCTCTTTCCTAAAGAGGCTCCATCATTTCTCAAGATTTGTGACAACAAACTTGGAAAGAGTAGAACAGATGATATGAATAAATGTATGTATCTTGTAATATATCACACCACATTTCAAATCCATGTCTAATTTATCCATTCTGTTAGAGAAAATTAAGAAACTATATTTAATGATAGCAGTAAAAATATGAATTAAGTTATAAGTGCTATGCTTTCTCTAGATTTAAAAAAAGTATTCTGAAGAAGAATATTTGATGCCAGAAAAACCCACACACACACTGAAGTGTGAAATGAAAGTGATTTGAAATGGGATTTTTGAAAACTTTGGAAAAGTACAACAAAATGGCATTTATTACTCTAAACATAATCTGTAATTTGGAAATTCAGTAAGTTGAAAATATTTATCTCAGTATAACAAGCTCATGATTGAACTTTACAATTAAGTTCTTGAGTTACTATTTTTAAATGTGAAATATGTTTTTATAAATAATTCATATCATATTATAGTACATAAAATGCGCATTAATTTAGAAAATTAATATTCTGTATAATCTTTCAAAGTTATTACCAGAATCGAACCAGTTGAGCATGCTTTTGATATTCGCACCAAATAATTTTTTCCCATTTTATTGATACGTATACGTGCAAAGTTTAAGGTTTACAATGGAGTTGAGCATTTTGTGCACATATGTATCTTGTCAAGGTGACAAGGGCTTTCCCACTCTCTTTCTGTCCCTCCCCCTCCCCTACCCTACTTACATCTTCCCCCCCCCACCTCCCATTTCACTTTATTTTTCATTTTAAGTTCCATAAGAGTTGTGATCTGGGACTCTCATATCAGAGAGACCATTCGATGTTTCACCTTCTGCTTCTGACTCACTTCTGAAACTAATTTTTAATGGGCATTACTTGACACCCACGGTACGGTAGCTGGAGTAATAGCAATAATAAATTCTGTGATTTTTTTTAGACAAAAATAGTATCTGGCTGCTCTATATTATTATGTGGACTTCACAGTCCATGATTAATGGCAGGATGGAGGCTGTTTCTTGAATTTCCAACCTTTGGAGTTCATTAACATTGATTTAATCATTTATGGAAAATTATATTCATTCCATTTAGTAATGTTATAAACTAAATCAATATGCAAGAATTATTTTACCTTTTTTCTTTAGAATAAAAATTATTTAAATAAAATACATGCATAAAAATATAGATACAAAGACTAACACATGAATGAAAAAGGTATTTATATTCTAAGACTAGACTTAGATCATATAAGCCCTGGACAACTGATTTCTGAGGTTTTAATTTAAAAATTTCACTTTATCTGTTTCAGGTTTTGTTAAATGCCTTATTTCACCACTCATAGCCAAAATACAATCTTAAATAATACGATTAGTATGAAATTTCATACCCAAATGAAGATTATATTATAAATTCTGTATGTACAATGCTAAACTTGAATAATAAATTAGGGCATCATATGTCAAAAATTAAATTTTGAAAACTGAAAATAAGGACATTATGCCTATATTTCATTGCCGAAAAATGTTTAATCAAAATTAGACTGGTGCTACTTTAGAAAACACATACTTTCTCGTGAATGAAAATGGTAGAATAATTTAGAATATTTGTTGATTTCACTCTATTTGGCAAAACGAAATTAACCAGCCAATTTGCAAAAAAATAATGTAGAAATATGTCTGTTTGGGCAATCTCTGTCCTACAATTCAATTTTTATTATTTTAAAAGAGCCGATATTTCACATAGAAGTAATACCACTTGACTTATAGCAACATCATCAACATAATGGAGACTCAGAAATTTTTAAGCATCATTTTAAATATTCTATACCAAATCAGAACCCATTATCACAGTAAAACTCAAAATAAAATTGCTTTCTGTTTCAGATTGTTCCTAAACAGTTGCTGACCAGTGATGGTGGGCAGAATACTGAGCCCAAAAAGAAAAATACCAAAAGCCTCAAATAGGTGTGCAGTTATCTGCCTGTGTTTGTTTTATAAAGCATTGATGAAAAGAAAACAAAATGTAATGTCAATTCATTCTGTGGAAACTCTTTTGATGTGGAGACTGTAAATCTATTTCATAATATCCTGTATTTACTTGAGTGAGGAAGACTCTTAAGTCATCAAAAATATACCATCAGAATATGTCTATGAAATCTGTGAAATCTCCCCACAATATTATTATTAGTAATAGCATAGTAATGTGCAAAATAGAATAATTTCTAATTAATAATGCAACATTTTATGTCATGGGGAATTGACATGAAATCTCTTAAGAATACAAATGCACAAATATATGGATGGATAGATAAAATTATAAAACAAATCTAGCAGAACGTTAGTAATCAGTAAAATATGAGTAAATAAGTTATGAACGTTAAAAAATTCTGAAATAACTAAATTTGCCTTCATATCTGTTACTTTAAGTATATTTATGTGGTATTGAATTAAGTTCACTTAATGTAGCAATGTGATATATTTTTAAGTTTGTTTTATCATAGCAATTCACTTATTAGGTGACTGATGAAAATTTATCCTAAGAAAACTGGTTGATGTAAAGATAATCCTGTGAATGTACAAATATGTATCTTCCAGTATTTGAAATTAATTTGAAGGCATTTGAAATTAATTTTTTTCTTGTTTCCCAAGTTTACCAGTCTTTTGAACTATGTGCTTGTAGTTATTTTCTAATGTGAACTGGTGGGTAAGGCCAGGTTTAAGAATAGCAACAAAGATCTAGCAAAATATAGAAAAAAAAAACTTTTGGTAAATATCCCAATAAAGGGATTGGTTGGATTCAGAGAAGAGGCATCAAGATTTAACTACTGCGACCCATTTGAGTAATAGGAAGCTGAGTTAGAGTGGTGACGTAAGTGAAATGATTTAGATGGAGAAGATTAATGTTAAGTACTGTATAGCTTCTCTGACTTGGGAAACCCAGAACACAGACATACTATAGAACCACATGAAGTGATTGCCGGAGTTGGGGGAAGAGATAGGGAGGAAGTGGGAGGGTCAAAAATGGGAAGGAATTGTAAAGTTGATGTGATACATACGTGCACAAAATACCCAGACTCATTGTAAACACTATGCATTACATATGCATATTAATAAAAATACTGGGGAAAAGACTATGTTATTCAAGCTGCGTAGCCACCAACCCATGTATGTGCTTCAATGTCCACATAGATTTGGCTGTGAGAAGGATTAGGCAATTTTCTAACAGGCCGTCATGGCCCACGGAAAATGTTAATAAAAATATTTCTTCATAGAAAGCAGAAGTAAACATTCTCAAATGGTCTACAAAGAACTTCCTTGGATTTGGTAAATTCTATTGATCTCTGATTACTCTATCCAAAACAGAACTTTTTCAGATGTTATTATTCTTTTTCTCTTTTATTATGGACAGTCTATTTTTCGATAGATAGATAATAGACATACAGATAAATCATAAGATAGTACAGACAATACCTTTTAAGACAAAAGACGAGGTATAATTTAGAGATTATGAGCTTTAAACTCAAAGCCTTTCAAGCACTACTTTTTAAATTTCTTTGGAGATATGATGAATATATTGTATTCGTGTGGAAAGAAGAGAGCAGGAAATCTCCACATATCCAATTAGACAAACTATGGGAGGGATTGTTGTTTGCTGTAAAATATTTGTTCACTCTTTCTTCTGCACTAAAATCCCCACATTTTATCAAGGCAGCTGCTCCAAATGAAAGGGCTTTGCTTCGTTTTCTGAAGTTCTCAATGTGGTTATAACACAAAGTAACGCTAACTTTGGTAATAGGTCCAATGTGAGTAACCTCCACGAAGTGTCACACAAAAGACGGGCATTGCTGTTCTCTTGCTCTTCTGCCTTCTACTGCCTGGAATATAGACATCCTACCTATCAAAAAGCTGTCATGGTCATTAGAAGCATGACACTCTAACTTCCAAAACTTACCTACGGAACATCAGAAAAGTAGAAAGTTCTTGAGAATCATATAGCATTGCCCTTAAAAAACACAAAAAAAATTATCTCTAAACTTTGATATAAGGAAATTTTGAACAGTTCGGTTTCTAAAATATCCAACTAGCCAAAAATAGTTCTTTCAGTTGCTCATGACTTCAGTAGCCTGAAGAAATTCTTCAAGAATATCATCAGAATACAACAGCATAAACATTTTGACATTTGTCCATATTCATAAACTTCAATTTTTATTTGTCTGGAGCACTGATTAAAACATATAAATGAGGTGTGACAGATATCCCATGGTTGTTATTGATAAAACACTTTTGGAAAGCTTCTATTTTCACTGTGTTGTGTTAAATCATCAAAAACAACCAGTGAAAAACCATTAGTTAATGTGCCATTCAAAATGGAAGACTAACTCTGGAATTCAGAAGACTTTTCTGTGCAGTTTTTCTCATTTAAAAGCCACAATATCCTGGCTATCAACTTTGTTTGTATGATGAGTTTCTTAATCAGAATAGAAGTGTGTAACCAAGCAATGACATTACCATTAAAATATTAACCTCTTTCCTGATGAAAGCATAGAACTATTTCTACAGATTATCTTCCCTTATTATTCAACTTCACCAATTCTTTTTTCCCATTTTATTGATATGTAAACGTGCAAAATTTAAGGTTTCCAATGGAGTTGAGCATTTTGTGCACATGTGTATCTTGTCAAGATGACAAGGGCTTTCCCACTCCCCTTTTGTCCTCGTTTGCTTGTTTATTTTTTATTTTCTAGTTGCTGATTTTCACTCCAGCATCAGTGTGATAATCAGTCCATGGATTTAAGAATAGATCCCAGGAAACCTCAAAGAGCAACTATCATATTAAAAATCCTACATGTAGCCCAATATTATATTTGCTAAAAATTCAGGTGTGTCTCAACTTTTGATTTAGATAGCTTTAAGTAGGATTGAACAGAGCAGTTTAATAAGAAGCCTTCAGAACAAATATGCCATATAATTCAATTTATCGTTCACCCAGAATATTCTTATTGCTGGTTTTTAAAGATCTTCTCCTTCCTATATTAAATTATTTTGGAGATGTCAAGTCAATATTTTCACCATTCACAGATTTAAAAAAAAATAGAAATGATGATCATGAGGCAAGAGTAATATAATATTGTTTTTATGTTCTTATTTCATTAATACCCAAAAATATACACATAAATATATACAGGCAAAAATAAGAACCTGTTAATTATAAAACTTCCCAGGAAAGGTTTTTGACAGATAGACTAGGCTAGGATTAGAGCAATATGCAATGCAATCAACTTTAGTTTGTATTATTATATCACAGTATGTGTTAGCAAGAAGTTCTTCTCTAAGCCTCTATTTTAATTTGTTGTTGTTATTATCTAATGCCTATTTTAAAAGCTTATGGCATGAAACTTATACATTTACTTATTTTTAAGATTATATTTTCTAATTATCAAAAATAGGAAATTTATTTTAAATTTCCTCTTTATCCTTGTAGTTCTGAAGCTGATGAGTAATTCTTTGATGTTCTACTCACACAAGCTATGTTCTACATTGGAGTCCTCAGTCCATTTTTACTTTTTATTTGGAGACAAGGTCTCACTAGGTTGTCCACACTGACCTTGAACTTTCAATCCTCCTTCTTCAGCCTACCAAGTAGCTGGGATATGGGTATGAGCCACCACAACTGGGTGATGAAAATTCTTTTATTAAAATACCATTAAGATATCAGAGTAGCACACAAATCTTAAACCATTTGGAATTTTGTAAAATTCTTTCATTTCACTTTTAATTTAATTTCTTTAAATTCAGATCTTTAAATTGATGAAGCCTCAGATAGAACAAAGCGTAACACTGAGCTACAACATTGCCAGGCGTTTCCTACATTTTATATTAGATGAGGTCCCCATGAGTCCCTAAATTGTCCCCCCTGGCCTTAGGCTTGAAACTCTTGAGCCTCCACATCCCAGAATTCTGGGATTACAGATGTGTACAACCATGCCTGCCTCATATTTTTATTTTTTAGAACTTAAAACTTAATTTTCTATTAAGAGAGTACTGTTTTCATAGTAAATCTTATTTTAATTTACAAAGATACTCTTGTGTTACTTCTTTGATTCTGTGTTTTCACCTCATCTTCTCAATTACTTTAATATAATCTTCCATCCATTTCCATTTTGTTGTTAGCTGTTATTGTTGTTCTGGTTCACTTAAAGAATGAAAAACAAAGCCACACAATTGATAACAAAGAAAACAAGTCTTGCAATGAATTAAAAGTCCTTTCTTCTCTCAAGCATTTCAGAACACTTTCTTTTTTTTTCACTTTTTCTTAGGTATCGTCCATGATAATCATAAGATGGGAGAGTTTGGAAGTGTGTTAATATCAAACTGACTTGTTGCTACTAACATTTACTCCAAGTCAACCCAGCTTTTGTCTGAATTGTGGAACATTAGTTTTATATAGCCCAAGCAAGGAATCCAAGTAGAAGAAAAGGGTTTAAATTGACTAAGACTGAACAATAAAGCCTTGTCTCTTGGCATAAGTTATTGTCAAGTCATTGGAGAACTGGACTTTGAAATACAGAGAGACTTAAGCACCACTAAATAAATCAATAATTTTGATAGATTATAAAGTGTCAAAGCAGGAACAGACAGCAAGGTTCCAGTGTGTGACAATGGTGGCAATCTTAAGCCAAGATCTAACTTTTGACAATGACAGAGAAGCCACGTAGACTTCCTTAATCAATACTCCAAAAGCCCAATACTCCAAAGCACAATTCCCAGTAATTCCTCACATGAAATGTGATACATGCTATTATTCCTGCTACTTTAAGTTTCTTCCCTTACAACAATAGAATGTATGCCTCATGATCACTTACCATTATTGGATGGATGCAAATGCTCAGAAATTTATACGTCAACATATTAATTCATTGAGTTAGCCCAAACTAAACTAACAATTCATTAGTGAAAATCTAAGAATAGGTAGTTGTGGGGATGGAGGAATGACACAGCAGTTAAAACACTTGCCTTACAAGCACAAGACCCTGTGTTAGATTCCCCAGCACCTCAGAAGCCGGATGTGGTGGCATACATCTGTAATCTCAGCACCTAACAGGCTAAGGTAGAATGATTGCCATGAGTTCAAGACTAGCCTGGGCCACATAGTGAGTTCAAGAGCAACCTCAGCTATAGAGGGAGACCTGTCTCAAAAAAAGTGCATTTCCTCATTAAAATGTTATGAATCATTAAAATGATAAAAAGTACACATTTATTGACATCTAAATATAATTAGTTTATCATTAAGCTATATTATGAAATGCATTTTCTGGAAGACAAGTATGTATACCATAAATCTCCATGCATAATTAGTTATATATTTAGAATATCAATACTTTTCTGTACATCTTCTGTCTCATTTTTATGTTCTAATATCTTAAAATGAGCACATCATAGCAATAGAAATTGTTGATATTTCTCTCTGATGATGATTTAAATAATATTAACCTTTTAGAAAGGCTACTTTCTTACATGTTTTGATTTGTTTTAATTTAAACATTGAAAATGCTACAAAGAAAAAAAAATTCCCAAATAAGCAAAAATATCTGATCACCTTATAGACACAGAGCTATTAATATGTGTCTCTGATACAGAAAAGACATTTATTAAATATTTGCTGATTGCCTAATTAAGATAGAAAAATTGTTTAACCAAAATAGTTATGATTAGTGGTTCTATAGTTGTTGACGTGCAATGAGAGTTAATTCATAATTGGATACTTTTGCCTATATAAGAAAAATAATTTGTTATGTATTTTTATTCCAAATGTCTATTAAACTAATATTGCAAATGCCTTTTACTTTAGCAATGATAACATTTATTCAGCTATGTCTTGAGAGATACTTTGTGCACGTGGTGTGTATGAGACTGTTCACAGATTTTCAGATAAAGCAAAGTAGAGAGCCAGGCTGGACAGTATGTGCTACTTTTAGCTAATGTACAAAAGCCCCTAGATTTCTAGCTCCTGAAATGTTTACACCACAGCCCATTTGAAAAGGACAGCTACAATATTATGGCCGTGATCAATTTAATAATTTTATTTTAAGTGCTTTAAATTGACCTAATTTGATATCTACATATCTTAATATAGGTGTCGAGTGATTCTTTTTGTTGTTATTGTTGTTTGAATTTAATTTTAAAATTTGATTTCCATAAAAGCTAGCCTTGCTGACCTTTATCAAGCTGTCTAGCCAAAAGGTTGTCTGCTTCATTTCCATTAATAAAAGGAGTGTACTTTAAAGGCTTAACTAAATTACCTTAAGGGCAAACACTGAATAAAAACTGAGGTCTCTGTTTTCTAGCTAGAGTTCCAAGATTGAATTTTTAAGACTCTGAATGGTTTATTATTCCTTCAGGTATAAAGATTTCATATTTACTTATGAGTTTAGCATTCTTTCCCATTATTGTTAATTGTTTTGGTTTTAGCTAGTTATTGAAAGTATGTAAAGAATATAAGTCAACATCTTCAATTCTGATCTCATAACAAATGACGTAATCATAATAAATATGACTCTACGAGTATTGCTATATATCAGCATACATTTTCTGTATTTATCCATTGGTGCCACTGAGTTGATTTATATTTCATGATAATAAAGTCTAGCTTTCTGGGCTGAAGGAATGGCTCAGAGATTAAAGCTCTTGCCTAGCAAGCACAAAGTACCAGAGTTTGATTGCCCAGCACCACATAAGCTGGGCATAATGGTGCACGCCTGTAATCCCAGCACTTGGGATGCTGAAACAGGAGGATTGTAGTGAGTCTAAGGTCAGTCTGGGCTCCATAGTGAGTTCAGGACCAGCTCTGGAAACAGAGTGAGACCTTGTTTCAAAAATAAAGAAATAAAGAAATTGAAATATAAAAAATAAAGTCTAGCTTTTAGAATATTTAAAAATTTCAGCTCAAGACTTTCCACACAAAGGGTTATTAGATCTTTCTTAAGCCCAAAGAAATTTAGTCCTATCTATACTTATGTGCAGTTTAATGTTTAAAGTAAAGCATTTATAATGGTGGTTCTACTGTATTTTTAAATCCTATTTTGGCTAAAAACCAGTTCATTTGGACTGTTGTAAACCTTAAAAGCTTTATTTTTAGAATTTCTTCTTTTTTTCTTATTTTAGGAGTTAGAATATGTTGTGTCCTGGTGTGCTCGCATTCATGCTTCTTCTTCTGGCAGTATTTTAGTCTTCCAACACCGGAATGTAAGGCAGACAGAATACTGAGGTCCTAATGCGATTATAGGAGGAACTTCAATGCTCACTATCACAGATAGACAAGTGATCAAGACAGAAAATTCACTAATGAAATACTATAGCAACATGGAGAACTTGGACTTAAAAAATGCCTACAGAGTTTTCCACTCAACATCAACAGAATACACTTTCTTCTGACCATTTCACGGGCCAGAAGACAGGCTTAAATAAATACAGAAAATTCCAAATAATTGCTCGTTTACTCTCAGATCACAGTGGAATGAAACTGGAAATCAACAGTGAAAAAAGAACAGAAGGAAAAAATATAAATACATGTAGACCAAATAACTTACTACTGAACAAATAATGGGTTACAGAAAACATCAGAGAAGAAATCAATAAGTTCCTCGAGTTAAATAATAAATCATATCTGAATGTATGGGACACAAAGAAAGAAGTCCTAAGAGTGAAATTCATAGCTATGAATGCACTCATCAAAAGAATAGAGCAGTCTCAAGTAAAAAAATCTAATGATGCATCTCAAAGTTCTTGAGAAATAAGAACGGTCTAAATAAAAAAATAAAAGAAGTTATAAAGACTAGAGCAAAAAAAAAAATATCAAGGAATCAAAGGCCTGGTTCTTTGAAAGACTAAACAAGATTGATAAACTTTAGTGAAACTAACCAAAAGAAGAAAAGAAAAAACAAACATCAGTGCAATAGGGATTGAAAAGGGTAAGATTAAGATTGACACTGCCAATATTCAGAAATTAGTGAGGAATACATAACGTTTACATTAATCTTAAGTATTTTGTGCATATACCTATCATGGAAAAAGTACAAATCCTTTCCCTATTCGAACCTCCCACCTCTTAAGCTGCCCCTCCATTTCCCATTATTCCCCTCAATTAATTCTATGAAATAAGTATGATCTTTATATCCCACATCAGAGAAACCTTTCAATATTTAATCTTCTCCTTCTGACTCACTTTTCTAAGCATAATGGTCTAAAGTTGCATTCATCTACCCACAAAAGCCTCCAACTTATCTGTCTTTATAAAGGAGTAGTATTTCATTGTGTATAAATACCACAATTTATGTCTCCATTAATGGGTATTTTGGAGTCTTCTAACTTTTCGCTACTGTTAGTTGTGCTGCTGTGATTATGAGTATACTTGTATCTCGTCTATATGCTGTTTTTAATTCTTTTGGGAAAATTCCCAGAAGAGGTATCATTGGATAGGAGATATTCACTCCCAGTCTTTTGAGAAACGTCCATTTTCCATCTTTAAATTTAAAAGAATATATCAGAGGAAAATTCAATTTGTCATTAATATCCCCAAATCCCCCCTCACGTCCTTGGACATGCTAATTCCATTATTCCTGCAACTTTCTGGAGCAGTTTTAGGAGTCCTCTTTGGTGTCCTTAGTTGCATCATCGTGATTGCTTTGACGTCTTGAATTAGGTCGAAACATTTACCTTTCATGTTCATTTTGATGTTGGGTGGAAAAGAGCCATAAGTTGAATGGTGCTGGATCACGTGAAAAGAGTGGATGCGACCACAACGTTGTTATTCCAAACCTGACTTTCTGGTAAGTTACCTGTTTCAATAGCAGTCACTGTATTTTTTTGTCATACCTCATAAACACATTCATAAAAGAGGATTGCCAGACTGCTACAGAAAGTAGAAAAGTAGAAAGAAAGATGTAGGTTCAAAACATATGAGATAAAGTATTTTGAAGAGGATTAATGGTGATGTGTTTTTTACAGCCTTTGTCATTTCACTCTCAGTCCAATTAAGGTTTGGATATTTCAAGCATGGTAGTATCATCCGGAAGCCCTTTGCCTCCACACGTCCTGGCCTCCTCTTCCCTCCTTCCTCCCACCCAGTTGTGGCTCCGTTTTACTCCCATCTTGCTTTGTGAGTTACGTGAGACTACTTCCTCAGAGCCCAGTATAGCCCATCTTCTCTGGCATGAGGGCAGATTGCAGCTCAGGAAGAGCCACAAACTCATCATCTACCCTGTAAAGGCCACAGGAATTGATGTACAGCTGTCTTCCCCTAACTCACCACTTGACTAGGATAAATTGCTTTCATACACTAGATCTATATTTGTTGAACTTGAACCAGTATGAAGCAGGTGTCAAGTGTACTTGTGTGCTATCATTTGCAAAATGAATTTCTATTTGTTTCTTATACAGATAGATGTCAACTATCCATATTCACTGTGTCACATATATAATTGCTACAATGATGCAAAACCTACCAACATAAAACCCAGTAATAATCAATAAGGATCATTTAGTTAGTGCACCTGTGTATGCACTCGCTATGCATTAGGTGAATCTGACTGGTTTGCTAATGCAGTTTTGTTCTAGTCCATGAATCTTTCAGTGTCCTCCTGGGAGAGAGGATGTGCCTGGCTGGGTTCTTCTCATGGTAACAGGAGAAATCAAAGGCCACAGACTGGGAATTTGTCCATACTTACTGATGTTTCATTGTCATGGCCAAAGTGCAGAGCTGAAACAATTGAAAGGTTGAGGAGATATGCTGTGCTCCAGCTGAAAAGGAGGAAATGTTGTGTCATGTGATGTGGTTGACATCTAAAATGTCAAGAAGAAAAACTTTGTCAGAAGTTTTTGAAGTTGTGAGCAAAAAAAAGATAATAATTTTTTAATTAATGGATCAAATTAGTTTTTTCTAAATTGAGTATAGCAATATAAAGTAGAAACAGCAAGAATTGTTAGGAGATTACTTCATTCAGGAAAGAAGCAATAATTTAGACATAGATTAATGAAAAATGGACAATAGCATATGGAAGCCTATGAGAACTGTGTCCTCACTGTGTGTTCTCATGTAATAAGCTTTGAGGTGCTTCAGATCCCTTGCATACATATTCATCTATTCATCTCTCAAGTTACTTATTTATCAAACATTTGTGTCTTGAGTGCCTTATATGGTACTTTTGACCATGGAATGCAGTGCAGCAGGCAGATAAAAGAAAAGCTATCTAGTGTAACATACAAAATATTTTCCTCTGCTTGGTTTGGCATAGTGATATGCATAAATCTTGTTAAGGCCAGAATCCTCACAACATATATGGTACAGATTAACTTAAACATTGAATACTCTGAATGCTGTGGGTCCTGAAACTGCATGATGTCATCCACATGACAGAGACCCTTGGCTGCCTTGGAGACAAGCAGTTCTGTACTAAACAGACCTCTGGAGGGTGTCTGGTGAGAGACAGCCTCGAGTGAGTGTTCTTATGTTTCTTCTATATCTTTCATTATTATTATCAATTAACTCCTTAAAAAGACTTGTGTAGAGAAGTTACCTGACTTAGGTACTACTCCAATTTCAGCCATGAAAAAAAAAAAAAAACAAAAACAAAAACGTTAATATCTGGACTATACACTTTTACCTACACCTGCGAAAGTCACAAAAAGTATGTGTTAGTGTATTTCCTGGAATACACTAAACAAGAATTGTGTTCTATAAAGAGTCAAAGGGAGTAGTGCTACTATGGGGTAAGGAAGGGGAGGGAAGAGAATGAGTTGGATGTGTGCCTTCTTCAGATCCCAGAGAAAGTGAGAGGATGACAGAGAGTAAAATGAGGAGAGAAGTAATTGAAAGAGGAAAGGAGAGAGGGAGAGCTGGATGTGCATCTTCCTCAGGGCTCAGGGAGTCTGAGAGGGAAGTTCCAGACTACCCAGGTCTTGTGGTTCAGGCCCTAAGTCGCCTAAGCGAGTTCACTCTGGCTTCCTCTGTCGCAAATATAGTCTAGAGGAAACCTTCCCCTTTAGAAATGTATCTCATGTCATTTCACTTATAAAGGGAAATGGTGAACAAAATGGTGGACTAATCTAACATTACATCTTTTTTTTCCTTCTCATGAAGAAGAAATGAGGCTTATAGACATGAAAACCAATTTTCTTATAAGTTTTAAGCACTAGTATTTGAAGCGATGTATCTAAGTCATGTACACTTTACTTTCTCAGTAGGAAAACCAAGTTATTCTAGGTGGTGAGGAGGTACACAGGACTGCTAAATGAAATGTAACCCAAATTACAGGACATACACACCGCACCACACATCATTTACCTATTAATACTGATTAAGAAGACATAATTTTGCTCTTTTGGGGAAAAATGAAACTAAATTGTTGAGGTTACCTTGGAGATTAACAGTAAACACATCACTGCCAGGAGGGAGGACTGTTGTCCAGAGGTGGGAGACGGGAGTTTAGAGCCAATGTCAACATTCCAGAGTCACCCATGCTTCTGAGGGTCATCTGATACTTTAGCGATTGGATGTTACATGTTTCTCATGGCTCTGACAAGTCTGGAGAAAACATTGTCTTTGCTTCATCTTTAGTAATTTAAGTACATATCCAAAGATGTTTTTAACTGTAAACTGTTTGCATGCAAAGCACTTATGCCTCTCTCTATATATACAAACATATATATATATATATATATATATATATACATACACACACACACACACACACACACACACACACACACACACACACACACAGATTTTTACTAAATCCAAGCTAAAATGTGGCAGCTAAGATTCTCTGCTTCAGTGACCATTTCTACAAAACAATAATCTTTGACATCTATTGACACAACACACATTGCTCTCCTTTCAAAGTTTTTAGGAAGGATGACCTTATTACTCATCCCCAAGAATGGAGGTCGTGTATGTTCACTGAACATGTCAAATAGCAGACTCATGGTATTTTTCAGCATAAACAAATGAACACCAAACTAGATTCATTCCCTTTATACTTACTTAATTTTTTTAGAGGTAAATTTTCAGAATGATGATCTGCAAAATGAACAAAAAATCCTGGCCCAATGTGATGAACACAAAGTGAAGAAGAATCCTCCCTCTTCCTTAAAGCATAAAGGCTTTGATACAGGTATGGAAGGACTATCGAGAAGGTTTAGAAGGTTCTATGGTGTCTGGAAACATCCCAAGGTGAGTTGAATGGCTGTGCTCACATGTTGATACCAGCCTGTCCTGTGTAGGAATTAAACCACAGCACTCTTGTGCAGAGTTGGACACTCAGCACTGGAAGCAAATAGTTCCCACAAGAAAACACGTGAATGGCTGCAGCAGGTTTAGGAGCAATGGGTTCTCCTCGGGGAATGATGGGAGATGCCTGCAGGCACAAAGCATTATCCAAAAGCACAGAAAATGATATGCTAGTAGAAACCAGGCACAGTACACTGCCATGACCTCAGGGACCTGTGAAAGCACTGAAAGGTGAAAATAGACCAAAGTGGCGGGATCCTCAAGGAGCCAGTCTTGAGACATTTCACATAGCTGCACAACTCAAGGAAATTCCACATCCAGCTATGGTAGTAGCCAATATTCACACATATGCATGCACTTCCCACACGCAAGCCCTCCCCCATCATTTCCTCATTATCCTCAATGCACATGGATTCTTGGGTTTTGCCCGAGAATATGCAAACAGTAATAACACTTTAACTTCTAGGTGACCTTAAATTTTCTCTTTCTACCTTTTCGTAAATCAGTATATTTAAGTGTACAAATATTATTATATAATCTGTGACTGGCCTGTGACTCATTATTGTATTTGTGAATCTCATCCATGTTACCTGTGTTGTTAGACTGATGATTCACCTTGTTGAATTTGTCACACATGATAAATTAAAAATTATTTACAGATACCACTTTCCTGGAAAGTGGGTTGCTTTTTTTTAGAAAAAACAAATGAGATTTTTAATACTCTTTTGGCTATCTTAATTTTTACTGAAATATTTCAATTGGTGAAATTATGAGGTCTTTTTTAAAATTAGCCTATTAAGAACTTAATATTATTTTTTAAAAAAATTATATTAGTATCCCTCTCAAACTTTTATACTCCTCTACTTTTTATCATTTATTTTTACCAATTTACATGGTCATGTATTTTCAAAATTCATATTATATTTGGTATGCTCCTCAATTTTTGTACCTTAATGTTGTATATTTGTATCTCATAGACACTGTAACTTTTCTAATTTCAAAGGGAATATTCTTCGAAACTGGAGACTCATAGACTCACTTCCACATGTATACATTGCAGAGCTAAATAAAAACAAAGAGCAACGCACATGTACAAATTTAAGTCTTCAACCACAGGACATGTAATCCAAATGCAGTTATATGTCATATTAACACAGACACAAAGTTATGTATCATTTCCAAATATTCCTCCCATATTAACATTTTAAACACAAATCAATCCCATCTTAAGCCCTAACCCAATGTCAAATAACACGCTCTAAATTTATACATACTACACATACCGGAGTCACATAAACCCCTGCTACACCATGGAGGGCGAGGACCCTTAGGGCAGAAGGCACTACACTGCTCACAACTGAAAGACAGTACTTTCTGCCCAAGTTGGATAAAACTGTCCAAGACGGAATACCCCAGGAGAAGGTTCTACAGAAATAGTTTAGGAGGGGAACAGAAAAGCAGAACACAATCAGCAGTTTCTGACAAATCTGTTGATCACTCTGCTCCTTTATTGAGGACTAGCTCATTGTCAAGGTCCAGGGTGGAAAGAGGTGGAATTGAGGAGGAATCAAGTAGGAACCTGGGACAGAGGCAAGTTTAGGCCTTTTCCAAAACCCTTTGTTCAGCAACTGACAAAAATGGCCCCATCCCACAACAGACACATGGGATCTAAAGAGTAGAGGCAATTTCTATCCACTTTTGGAAAGGCACACAAAGGATGTTAGTAGGAAGGTTGAAAAGTCCAGAAAATATGAGGAAGTATAAGGAATTAGTAGCAAATCGTGAAGGCTTCTTTTGAGGGTTAAAAAGCACCAAGCCCCAAACAAATTTCATTTTATATATAGCAAGTCGTCTTCTGCCCATATTTACACCGATACTTCTGTTTATATCACTCTCTCTATATATACCAACATAAGTGCATAAACATAAATAATTTTTCATGAAAATTATACTCCATGTCTTTTATTGGCAGTGTTTCATTTGAAAAAGTGGGCCAATAAAAATATCTAACCTTTAGTTAACGCGACATATTCTAAACTGGTTTGATTCCCATAGTCCATACACATTTCAAAACTACTGCATACAATTTGCCTACTCCCCGCGAAATGTACCATATACACTAAATAACTCTTCTTAACTTTTACTTAGAGAGGCATTTCATAGGTCATAACAATGTCAGAATATCCACTTTGTACACCTTGTTTTGAAATGACGAAACCTCACATGATCCTGGGTATCAGTGCTTTTGTTTCTTTTATTTAACTCTCAAGAATGTGAGAACTCTGAAGATGGTGCCATTGAGACATGTCATGAAGAAGAAGACTCCTGGGCCTCTGGTGCCTCCTCTGCTCGAACGATTTTTCTCTAGAGAAGGATGAGGGGGCAGATGCACAGGTGACCTGGTCTTGAATTGGAGAGGTGGGGAGCTGCTTGCCCAGCCTCTGCTTGCCTCAGAACTACTCCAAGTAGAAGTGCCCCTTGAAAAGTAGGACAGAGGGCCTCAGAACAACTGTGCTTGTGAACGCAGAGGCAGCTGTGGGTGAAGCTCAGATATGTGGCTATGCGGTCAGAACCTTTCCTCTCAGGTTGGCAGGAACTAAAGTTTCCACACTCGGAGGCCAAATTCCTGCACAACGAAGATGGCCCATTCTCCCTTCCATTTGTCCTTTTCTTGTATCGATATCTCCCTGTCTTCATGGTCTTTGTGTTTCCCTATTGTATTACATTGGCAACATTTCAAACTCTCACACCTGCACATACACTACTCACATTTACCACCTTAAAAAGTATTCCCACAAGCAACTTCCCATGTCCTTAAGAGACAACCTGTTTTAACTACACAATGCTAGAACAATGAAGAACAGAGTAGGTCAGATTCGCGGTAGGCTGGAGAGTGTCATTCCCAGAGCCTGTCCTTGTGCCTTCTTTTGCAGTGGGAGTTACAGACATCCAGAAGAAAATCTGGGAGAGTGGTAAACCTAATAAAAAGAGTCATTGCATGGTTTTATAAATATTAAGTTTTTCATATGCATAAAGACAATTGAGATATGTAAATAAACAGGTAAGTGTGGTCCATTAAGATTCCTCATGACTAATAATAGATCCTCAAAACTTAAAGAAAAAAGTGATAGACTCAAAGAGAGATATAGACAAGTCTGCAATCACAGAAAAAGAATTCAATGTCATGATACATTGGAAAGACACACTAGGCAGAAGAAAAAAAGACTAATATTAATGGAAATATAATAAATAGATAACTTGAGTTCTTTAATATATACCCTGAAAAGAAATCTCGGGCCCAAAGAGTATGCTTGTCGAATTGTTTCTAACATATAAAGAAATTGCAATGCCCAGCTCCACATAGCACTCTAGAAAATCACAGAAAAGAATATTTTGACACACATCACATTGTGGTGTAAATCAGACACGCACACTCAGTGGAGTACTGAAGACTAAAATCCCTGACAGATCTACATACCCAGGAGTCAGGACGGAGAAGCTGTGCCTTTGCTGTCAGTGGGTCCATGTGAACTCAGAGGGAAGTCTGAGAATTAGTGAAGGAAATTCCTGCACACCGTTGCTTAGGAAGGTGAAGGGATGGCGAGACCTCCGTGGTGACTACGAGCACTGTGGAGAATTCATGGAGCTAACCAGCCATGTGAGCAGACGACACAGAGAGGGAAGGGCCTTAGGACCAGCCAGGAGGGTAGGCAGGCATGCCCAGATGACTGTAGGTTGTGAGTCACTAGTGCCCTGAAGAATTATGATGAGAACAGCAATCTGTAATACAGGGCAAGCTAATGTCTGTCTACGAAGGACAGCAAGGGCCCTGAGCCCCACCATGCAGGAATGCTAAGTGTTTTCTTTACAGAAATGGAAATCCCTGCCTCTGCTGCAAGGCCTCAGAGCTTAAGGACTGAGGACTGAGGGCTCAATGCTGAGGTCCCACTCAGTGGCTTTTCTGGCACACCAGAGGACCCTTTTACAATAGAATTCCGTGTTCTCCCAAAAGATATTGATAAGCTACACTCCAGGGAATTTGGGGACGTTCCTTGCTGGTGACAAGGGAAGTAGAGTGCTGACAGCAGAGGGGTGAGAAAAGGGTTATTCTGGTGAAAAAATCTAAGCCCACTGACAACAGATCTCAGAAAGTAGAGGTCTCAGCCATCCCACCTCTGCAGCTCCAGTGAGCGAGCAATCAGCTGGCCTACGTGTGGTTTGCCGATCAGGGTGGTGCATAAGCATCCTTGAACGTAGGCTCATTCTGCCTTCACTCAGGGCAACCTCACAGGAGGGGCAGAGATAAATTCGGGGGCAGAGGGTACGTATTTGAGGAGATACAGCAAAACAGGGAATTGATCACATCTCACCTGCAAATTTTAAGGTCTCTGCCATTCAGATAACACTGGACAACAATGTCTTTAGACTTTGGGCTCATGTGAGCAATTATGCTGTCAGCTCTTAACTCTGGTGTGCTTCTGTGCCTGGTTCATTTCTCAACATGCTTGATGAACAAGTCATGCATGGAGTGATGCAAGATGTGAAGAGAACCCTTTTTTGGGGGGAAGATATAGAAAGGAAGAGGAGAGAAAAGCTCCTATCAGTCAGCAGGAGGACCTGGAAATGTGTCCTGTTTTCCAGGAACTGTTACAGATGAGCTCAGTCCTATGCTATGCAGCTCCGTTCCGAAGGCTTGCTGCTATATTTTCAATCTTTAGCAGCTTTAGAAGTACTCTAACCTTGAGAGTTCAGCCTTGCTGTCTTTTAACCACTCGGCATTTATTTATTATGTAGTGTGGGCAGTGGGCAGCCACAGGCTGTCTGGAGTCATAACCAGCTGTCCTTTAGGTAATCTTCCTTTCCAGACAATTCTCCATTTCTGGGGAACCTGTGTCCCTCAGGGCCTACCACCTCACTATCTCATGTCACGCACACTTCAAAGGGTTTTTGTAGGTATATTGAATTGTAATTCTTGAATAGATATATTGTATTTTTCCTGGTATGATTTGCAATATTTTTTCTTTTTCCTCTTTATTCTTTTTTATTTCTTTTTGCTTGTTTCTGTTTTTTATCTATTAGTTTCTTTCTCACTTGAGTAGCTCTTTATGCCCATTTCAAAAAGCCTTTCTGTAGATTCTAGAGACTAATTTTTGGTATTTCACTCGTAACTCCCCTTGTTTACTCTTACATTTGTTTCTTTTGCTCAAGTTTATTATTATTTTTTATGATCTGGGTTTGGAGATCTATTTTATTTTTCTTTGTCTTATGTAAAATACTCATATTTTATATTACATTGTAAGAGCTAACCCTCAGTCTGCTGTCTCCCTAACCCTACCACTATTATTGATAGCAGTGTTAAGAATTAATAACTTATGATTGTACGGGTTCGACCAGTTAGGAATTGAAACTTTTATATTATTTCATTACATAACAGTCATAAGAGATGACTTTTTTCTTACATTATGACTAGTATAGGAAGCATACGGCAGATGGAATTTCAGAGATGAAGTGGTTACTTGTTCTCCATCTTCACCACCATTAATCTGTTTACTAGTGTTTAATCACTAATTATGCGTGGCTTAGTTCTATTTCACATTTTTAATGCTACTGTAAATAGTTTGAACTGGATGCTATGTATTATAAATGTTTGGAAAAGTTACATTATCCTTTTAGGTTTTATAATAACTAACAGATGAAGTCTTACTTGAGGAGGAAAAGAGAAGCTTAAATGTTAGCAATTCAACTCTCCTATTTGTTCACACTTTGTTTAATATTAACACAAATTGTAAGGGGGCTTTCACCACTAGCATGGAAAAATCTTTAAATATTAGCATACATTTAATAAACATTTTAATTAATATTTTAATATTTTTCTAAGGAGAATAGTATTCAAGTGCACATCATATCATAATTTCAGTAAGAAATACTTTTCAACTACCATATACTTTGATTTAGCATATGGATGACATTAATTTAACGTACAGATAAGGCACTTCAAAAGCAGGTAAAATCTTTATAAGGCTATCATAAATCGTCTTTTTTTCAGAATCAATATTTTCAGAAGCAGGTGTTAACACATTTGGTCAAATTATTATAAGAAATATCAAGTTAAGCACTCAATTATAAATAATTTGTGATAAAATTATAATTGCATTACCAAGAGAATATAATCTGTTTAAAACATAGAAGCCTTAACAGTAAATGTATCTCAATTTGTACAGGGATTCAATACATGCTCAAGCCCCTCTCCAGGGCCCTGTTCTGGCTCTTTGCTTTCCTCACCTCCTGTATCTATCAGTTGTTAGAGGGTGAAGAGATAATGAGGCTGAGAACGCACAGCCTCATTCAGTTGCTTTGGCCACAGTTTGCCTAGAATTCAAGCACAACTACGCACACAAAAAGATGGAAAGTGCCCTGCAGACAAATATCCAGAATGAAGTCGCTGCACCTACGTGGACTGGAGCTAACTCCATTGGTAATGGAGCTCACCTAAGGAAAATACAGCACTCGCAACTCGTTTTCCGTAACAATAACAGTGGTGATATTTTTATTTTTATACTCTTTAGTGTTTTCCAAATATTCCAATGCATGATTATTTTTGTATTGAAAGTAAATGTACCTTTTCTGCTCTTCTATGTTTCCCTTTTCTTCTCTCTCGTTCTCTCCTCTTCTTGTAATTCCCCCCTTCTTCTTGTCTATCTCCAATAAGTAAAAAGCAAAATTAATGCATTTTCATACTTCTCTTTTGCTGTGTGATATAATTTTGCCCCAATTTTGTATTAAAATTCAAGTTCATGACACGCAGTAAGAATTATTTTTTACCTTTTGAGGAAGTATTTGAGAAGACACTTCTAATTCACTGTGGACTCTAAAACTGAAGTGTCCTTTGTATAAAACTACCATCAATGGATGCATTAAATTGACACTCAGACATACAGAATGGGCCACATCTGGACTTGATCTAAAATATAATTCTTGGTTGTAAGTTATTTGTCTGGCCTATGTTTTTTCTCCTGGGACTTGTACAGCTAGGATGTTATCTCTTATAAAAAATGGTTTATTGAATACTATATTTTCAGAGCCTGAGAAGTACTGCTGTACCACTCTTGAAACACGCATTCACAAATACAGACAAACACTGATATGCAATAGAATACAAAAAAATCTAGTGTTTATAACTTGCCATCTTTATATAGTAAAATGAAAACTTTGCATTTTAAGTGCTATTCTAAATACTCAAAGATTCTTATAAACACTGATGGCCTTATATTGTTTTTCTTTCTCTTTAGATTATGATTTCATACAAAATTTGCTACAAGCATTTCAGTGTGATTTAATATGAGAGATTCATAGAGTCAGTTGTTCTCAAAATTTAAGAAATCACAACCTTTTATTTTTGATATTCTAAGAATTTATAAATTTGGGAACAATTCCATAAAAGTCTCAGGGATTCTACATTTTCTTAACCTTTTAGTCAGAAATACTATGAAAGAACAACTCATGATTCAGAGACAGCTTCTGAATAGTGCACATTGAAAGATAATATTCTATTGATTTTATTCTCTTACTATTTTTGTGATAAAATCATTTAAATACAAATGAAGATTGGAAAAAGGTTTCAAAATTATAATCATACATACATTTTACATGTATACACATGGAGAAAGAGAAGAGATTGAGAGCTGTTCTGGGTAGAAAATATTGAAAACAAAACTTGTAATGTGTAATCTTGAGTTGTAAGTAAAAACAAGAGTTATTTTACTAATGTTTTGCTTTTTATAGGATAAAAATTTATAAGATGAAGTACAGGTTAAGATATCTTTAAATAATATTTACTGACTTAATACAATTAATAACAAAACAAAATAATGATTAAAAAGCAGGTATCTGAACTTTAATATTAAGGTAAATAACTGGTACATGCTACTTGGATATGGGAATTTCTGGTTGACATAGAAAAATTAATAGGGTCACTGCTGACCCAGTTCTCTCTGTCTCTCTCTGTCTCTCTCTCTCTCTCTCTCTCTCTCTCTTCCTGTCTTTGTTTCTCTCTGCGTCTCTGTCACTCTCCTTCTCTCTATATATTTATGAGATATTAGTATTTTACAGAGATGTAAAATAACTCCTACAAGCTATGATTCCTATGTAAGTTCTTTTGTGACCTTTAATCTCATTAATTACTTATTTTATCCTTACCTATTGAATAAGTAACTTTACTTTTATATTTAAAACCATATATTGTGACATATGATGTATACTAAGGACAAGGAAGTAGCCTATACATCTAATATGTATTTAAAACATTGTTCAAGCCAAAGAACAGGTATTTATGTGGAGATGTATGTCAAGAGAAATGATAGAAGAGTTTTTTTTTGTGGGAAGAACCTTGATAGGAACAGGACAGAATTAGCTCTGCTGTCTTATCATTCTGACGGGCTATGTCACGATGCAAAGCTATCAAAATTCCAGTGGACAGTTAAGACAAGTAGTGAAAGGGGTGTTGAAATTGGTAGCCACTGTTCAGAATCACAGAATTGCAATTCAAGATTACAAGTAAGAAAGGTTTTGGAAGTCAGCATCTCAAAATCCCAGAATCAAATGGAACCCACCCATTAGGTAGGAGCTGTAAAAATTAGACTAAATACTATAGATAGTATTTTACAGTTTCATTATTTGTCTGAGCTAGCAAGCATTAGACCCTTTCAAGACAGCCTCATTTCTTATTATAAGTGTCTTTCTAAAGAATGGAACAAGGCTGGAGGAATGGCACAGCAGTTAAAGTGCTTGTCTTGTCAGCTCTAGACCCTGAGTTCAATTCCCCTGGACCACACAGAGCTGAGCGTGGAGGCGCACACCAGTAAGCTCAGCACTGGGGAGGCTGAGGCAGGTGGGTTGTATTAAGTCCAAGGCCAGCCTCGGCTACACCAGTGAGTTCAAGACCAGCCTGGGATCCAGAGTGAGACCTTACCTCAAAAATAAATAAATAAATAAATAAATAAATAAATAAATAAATAAATAAATAAAAACGGAACCACATCTAAAAGAGTGATTTTCTCTTTACTTCTTTAAGCTTTACCAACTAGATAGGAAAGTAGTAGTAGTAGAGGATAACTTTACCATAAAACTCATATACACTCGTTCCACATTTAAAAAGATTGGTGAAACATTACTGTTAAATATACTTCACATTAATCATGCTCTTTCTTTTTTATTCTTGTGTTTGCTCTAGATAATCCTCTTAATAATTATTTAAATATACTACAGCAAGTCACCAGCATTTTCCTTTTAAAACGTTTTAGATATCACTACATGTGTAATTTATCAAGTGAATTATAGTAATATTACATCTATATCAAAATAAATAAATGCCAGTATTTCTCTTTTGTTGTTTTTATTTAGTTCTTTTTATTTGGAAATGAACGCACTACTGATTCGATAACATACAAGTTGGGAATTTGCACCCATACATCCCATGTTTAACACTTTTCTCATGCTTCTAACCATTTCCCTTTCCTCCCCTGTCTTCCCTCTCGGGTCTCTTCCCTTTCCAATCAAGGCATCACCCCTTTTCCTACCCTCTCTTTTGTGTTAGGATCTTTTTGTGCATATATTTATGACAATCTCATATGACATTTTACACAAAAATTTGAATTCGTTTTATTTCTCTAACTTTCATATTTTCATTTCAGTTCAATTTCTAGGCCTCTGATAAGCTAATCTCAGTTTCTACTGAGCAAAGGTAGTGATGCTTTCATAATTTCAGTATGTGTGAATAAGTATGTGTGGTGTTTGTGTCTTTCTTCCAGAAAACATGCCATAGTACTTCAGTTAACTAGAAAACATAAAGAGGATGTGAGTTAAGTTGCTTGCTTAAAAATGATAGCACAATATTATTATATAGCTGGTAGTTTCAATTTTTTAATTTTATAAATCTTACATATTTCCTATTCTCTGCAGAAATATTAAATTTATGGCCTGCTGAGAAAAGACATTGCATTAAAGTGAAATTAAAAGTTCTGGCAGACTTCTGAATGAATTATTAAATATTACACATTTAATATAAATAATACTTTAAAAATCACAAGCTAGTTAATATCCGATACCACCCTTATCCCATGAGACCGATGGAAAAATGTCATTAAAGACCTCTTCTATGTATTTTGCAAAGAGACATGTTATTCCACGTGAACTGATCTTATTTATGTATTTTTGTTGACAACATTTCTGAGAGTCTCTGCCATTCTATCGTTTTACCCCTTCTCCCACTTCCTTTATGCCCATGGAACCAGGAGGAATTTGGCATCTAACGATGTGTTTCCTGCTGTGCTTCTTAGAACCAGGACAAAAAGTAATATCCAAATACATAGTGGTGGTTTGGATCTGGAGTGTCCCCCAAAAGCTTCATGCTCCTATGGAACTGTATAGGTTTGGGTGGTAGGACCTGGCTGGAAGGGGCGGGAATTAGGACTTGACCTGGAGAGGGCATATGCTGGTTCTGCCCTTCCTCCCAGTCTCGCTCTGTACCACCATGTTGCTAGGATCTCTTATCTCTGGAGCTCTGGCTCTGAACAGCTCTTGCCCCAGCCCTGCCGTGTGCTTCCGTCATTTCCCAGCTGCCCAACTGTGAATGATCTGTGCCCTTCTGAAACTGTAAGCTGAAATAAATCTTTCCTCCCTAAGTTGTGGATGTCAGGTATTGAGTCACAACAATGAAAAAGTAACTAGGACACAAATCGGTACCAGATAAATAGGGTCATTGCTGTGACTTTACTTGACTATGTGGTTTGGAAGCCTTTCACTGGTTTCCAGGAAGAATTTGGAAAGGTTTCAGGATACCAGCTGGAGAAGTTTTGGAGTGCTCTGAGCCAGGCTTGATGGGAGATTCTGGTCAGAGCTCAGAAGAAGACCAGAATGCTGATAGAAGTGGGGATAGGAAAGGCCCGGCTCAAGAAGCTTCAGATGGGAAGGAGGACTGTATTGGCAAGTGACCTAAGAAACGTGTGCTATGCACTGGGAGAAAGTTTGCAGGAAGGCATTTTGCACTTGTCTAGACACTTTGCCGAAAACTGACAGCAAGGGCACTGGACTGCTTACTTTAGTGGATGAAATCTCAAGGCAGACTGATATTCAAACTGTTACATGGCTGCTGTTTGTTGCTTTTACCCAGCTCTATGATGAAAGACAGGATAAAGTGGCAGAGAAAAATTATATCAAACACTTGTAGTGCCAGACCAAAAAGGCCTGCAGTGGTGGGGCCAAAGAGCCCAGGGAAGTTAAAGAAATTAATGTTAAAAAGAAGTACCGTCAGGGCCATAAGAATGATGCTATGAAGACATTTCTAAAGTTAACACCGCCCCTCCCTTCACAACTACTCTGGAAAGCAGTATGGACAGCTCTCAAAAGACTAGAAATAAATATCCCCTTTGATCCAGCGACATCACTCCTGGGAATATATCCAAAAGAGGCCAAAACGACACACAACAGAGATATAAGTATACCCATGTTCATAGCAGCACAACTAACAATAGCTAGAACATGGAAATCACCAAAATACCCATCAACAGACCAGTGGATACACAAACTCTGGTACTTGTACACAACGGAATACTATGCATTTATAAAGTCCAACAGCATGGAAGCTTTTACAGACAAATGGGAAAAACTTGAGAACATCATGCTTAGTGAAGTGAGTCAGAAGCAGAAGGTGAAACATCGAATGGTCTCTCTGATATGACAGTCCCAGATCACAACTCTTAGGGAATTTAAAACGAAGAACAAAGTAAAACAGGGGAGTAAGGCTGGGAAGAGAGGGTGGGGTGGGTAGGGGAAGGGACAAAAAGAATGGAAAACCCCTTGTCACCTTGAAAAGATATGTATGTGCACAAAATGCTCAACTCCATTGTAAATCTTAAATTTTGCATGTATCCATATCAATAAAATGGGAAAAATGATAAAAGAAAAGACTTTGCTCTGAGAAGTATACCACAGGGCCAAAAAAAAAAAAAAAGTCTTTCAGAGTTCAGCAGTGTGGAATTCAACCATCTATAAACTCAGAGACATCTGCAGCATTTGTCCAAGGCGGCCAGGCTACTGCTCAAGCCAGTAGCAGACCTTGGCGATGTCCAGGTGGTCCTGGCTTTAGAGGCTTGCAGAGTGCTGGAGTTGTGGGTTCACGGTTGCTTCTCCCCAGATTTCAGAGGAAGGCCTTGGAGGCCGTCAGTGTGGCCCTGGGAAGGCAATATGTGAAGTTGTGAGGGAGAAGCCTATGGTACAGTGGAAAACCCAGGAATTAGGAGAAGCCAAGAGCTTGGATCACCTGCTGATAAAAGCTACCAGCAATGAGTGGATTCAGCCCAAAGCAGGGATGGAAATTGCAGCCTGCTGCCATGCTGTAGGGGCAGGGCCACCCACGCCCTTTGGAATGTATATGTCCCTGCAATTTACTCCAAGTGCTGCTCTATCTGAGACTACAGGATTAAACCCCTCCCCTGCTGAGCTTAGAAATTGTTTTGGTCCTATTGCTCTTTTTTTTCTATTGCCTTTTATCCTCCTCTTCTTCCCTTTTGGAATAAAAATGTTTACCCTGTGCCATTTTATGTTGGAAGTACTCAACTCTTTGGTTTTCCCAGGGGCTCACAGCTGAGTTTGTCTTGCCTTTCAATGGAGATTTAGACTTGCCTTTTTTTTTTTTTTTTTTTTTTGCAGTGCTGGAACTACTTGGATTTTAGCAACTCTTAGAAAAGGATATTTTACTTAAGGAGGTGGCCATGAAACTGTTGGGGAGCAGGAGCAGACTATGATGGTTTAGATCTGGAGTAGGGCAAAATCCTCATGTTCCTATGGGTACTGCATAGGGTAGGGAGGTGGGGCTTTGTTGGAAGGGGCTAACAATTAGGACTTGATCTGAGGGGCATGGGCTTGACCTGGAGGGAGTGCATACTCTTTCTGCCCTTCCTTCCACTCTCACTGTGTACCAGCATGTTACCGAGGTAGCTGGCTCCGGCCTGACCATGCTCTAACCCTGCCACGCACTCCCACCATTTCCCAGCCACCCACCTTTGAATGGACTGTGACCTTCTGACACTGTAAGCCAAAATAAATCTTTCCTCCCTAAGCTGTGGATGTCAGGTATTGAGTCACAGTGATGAAAAAGTAACTAAGGCATATATTTTGGCAACAGCAGTGTGATTTGTATAGCAGTGAAATTTCCAACAAGACTTCAGAAAGCCGAACCGTAGTAAAAAAGTACATGAAAAAGACTTAGTTATACATTATCATGGGCATAAAAGTAGAATTAATCACAGTGCAAGTACAAACAACAGTGCCACCAGCAGAAAACCACTTAAAAATTGAAGGCTAAAATTGGAAGGTTCCAAGGAGTTACAGGAGATGCTTCAAAGAAGAGAAATGAGCCCTAGTCCTGAACTATGGCGACAGCGTCTCTTCTTGCAGACTCGCTCCCTATTGACAAGCAGACAACTAAGTCAGAGCAGCTCAGGCAGCTGCAAAACCATGAAGACAACTTAGGAGCTCAGAAAGACGGAGAGAAATCTGAAAGCCATTTTGTTGACATGATTTCACATACGAAAGTTTCCAGACGTACTACAGCAAGAGTCAGTGTAAGAGCAAAGTGTCTTATTCAGCTCGATGAAGGATTTGACAATTAATTTGGCCAGCAGACAACAGCCTATCTTAACAAATATCTCAGGCAAAATTCACTCAAGGGGAAGAGACTTAATATTTTTGACTTTAAGGGATTTATGGAAGAAGCTCCTAAAGTAGTAGCATCTCCTTTCTTTGAGATATAGAATTTGCGAAGGAATTAGCCACAGGGAATACACAGCCCTTTCTAATGGCTTTCAAGAGATAATCCAGTGGCAGAAAGAAGGGGAAACTGGGAGCTCCCAATTAACAACCAAGCAGGTGTTGATGATGATGATGATGATGATGATGATGATGAAATTTCATGAACGTGTATTTCTGAATAAACACCTGGAAGAGTTTCTAAAACATGGACCAACTCACCACTTCATGGAACTTGTGACCTGTGGCCTTTCCCAAATATCCTTATCTGAGTGTTAATCACAAGGCTGAGAACAAAGTTCAGTAGAGTTTTATGTTAATTATCACATCTGATTTGACTGGTATAAATCTTAGATTGTTTTTGAAATATGATAATATGAAAAAAATCCTTGTGTAGTGAAAGGTCCACTCATAATTTCCAAAGAATCCCTAGGAATTTATAATTAAGAAAACTCAATCTCTCAAAAAGCTCTAATAAGAGAGAAACTGTACTTTAAAGAGTAAACAACTATTTGCTAATCTCAAAAGACATAATTTTAATACCAAATGGGTGCCACGAGGGCATTATCTACTAGAAAACACAAGCTTTCTTTGAGAACAAGTGTTAAGAGGAAAGGAACTTACTAATATTAGTACTTATCTCAGTGGACAAATGTCAGCAGAGAAGCACAAAATAAATATTCTTATCTCAAACCATACTAGCAGTTTTCTCAGTGGAGGTAATGGAAATATTTGTCTAAGAAAAATGTCTATGATATATATTATCTGGCAGTGTATAGGACATTTAGTATCTGTCTGAGTCATGTGCAATAATATTTGCTCTTGGCACAATCAGTGACATCACCAATATTCCAATTTTTAACGCTTATTAGATTTATTGCCTTCTTATATCATAAAAACAAACAAAATTTCTCTGCCATAATTAGGCAGTGCCTGAGTCTTTTCCAATATTTTATATTTATTGCGGCATTGAGGGATAATTGTGTTTTGAGTTTGCTCTACTGGATTAAGTCAGAATATTAAAAGAGGAAATTTATGAGGATTAAATAGATATTCAAGTGAGTAACTTACTTGGGAGCCCCTTCCATATAATGGGAATTTTACTCCTCTGTTCTTCGTTTCTAAATAAATATCTATCAATACTTCCAAAAAGATATTCAAAGAATATTAGCTATCTAGAATATCAACTATTCACTGCAATTATCTCACTAACTCCTAATGCAAATAATAATTTTGCATTTAAGAAATTTAAATATCTACCAGGATCATGTAGCATTGAGTAATTTTAACCAAAAAGAAGTTACTACTATGTAGAAAATTAGGTATGTGAACAAACATATATACATAGGCATAAATCCTAAAAGAATAGTATTTTCATTTTAATTTGAAATAATTTGAAGAACTAATATACAGAAGGTTGAGGAAATATTTGAAATCTAATGGAATTTTTATTTTATCTTATAAGTACTCTTACTCAGAGTGAGCCCTAGCATTTCTAAATATTATTGCTTTATTAAAATAATTTTAGGATATTTGTTCTCATTTATTAATATTCCCAAAGTAAAACAATCATTCTTATTTTATTTACCTTAGCATAAATACTTTAGCTCTTTAAGAAATGTATAATCTTATAAGCTAACATTCCTATTTTATATAATATTCTTGACACAGTCAAATAATTTTCTTCTGAGAAAGGCTTAGAATTCTAAGAATTATAATGTCAGTTTCCACAATAAATGTACTGACATCTGTAACAGCTTTACAGAAATAGTCCAAGGTCACTGCATTTTCTCTCTCCTGAAGTTCTTAGTCAAGGAGAACATTAATACGCTCAGACAATTTATGGTAGCAGAAAATTTACAGCAGATTTATTAAGTGGAGCTGGTACCCCAGTGAAATGGGAAAAAATAAACAAGTTTGAATTTGGGCAAATACATTGACCTTTGTATTACAGTTACAAGCAAACCACCTTGTACTCTCCCTTGAGCAGAAGTTACTGCACCAGCTTTTGTAATGTTTCCAGAGAGCAAATCTGTAAGAATAGTGATTATTTAAGAAGTTTCCTGAAATGTGCTTCATTTATTACAATATATTCTCCCCCTTTTCTGTTGATAGAAGAAAGCCGAAAATACCTTGTGAAGGCTCTGCGTGGCCATAGAATCCCACTGTAGCATGAAAGTCTGTACCAAGGTATACACATGTTTAAAAAATATGATGGCTCATTGCATTTTAAGTTTTTATTAGAATAAAAAGCACATTACCATTAAACTCCCTTCAGCAACCCCCTCACATAGGAGCTATCGCAGCATTCTCACCACTTTCCAGAGCAGTGCTGGAAATTCCCTTCCGTGGGTGGGCTTTCTTGCGCTGTTGTGACTGCATCAGTGTACTGAATCAATTCAAAACAGTTACTTTCATGATCGTCTTGGCTATGGGGATGAACCAGACGCTCCTGGTGCCAAGCAGGTGAATAAGGTGGATAATGCCAGGCTGTGGTGCTTTCAGAAGCCTGCCTTTCTGGTGGATGGCTCAGGGCAGTAGCAGTCATTGTCATTTCTTTTTAAGTCACACCTTGTAAAAACACTCAGGAAAGAAAACTTTCACAATTGCTTCAGAAAGTGGCAATAATGGTAAAATGAATGTGCTCAACGCAAAAGGTGTTGTTTTGAGGAAAATTAGTGCAATGTGTTTTCCATTCTAACAATTTTTGTCTTTACCTATATGATTCTACAAAGTTCACTTGGTGAAATTTTGGTCTCTAACATGATGTAACTAAAAGGATTTGAAGACTTCAGGGGGTGGAGGCTGAGGGAGGGCTTCAGGTTCTTGAGAGCAGACACAGAGGGGTTCACTGCACTCTGCCTTTTCCTCAAGCTCTGGTTTCTCTGGTTTTTACATCTCAGATCTTGGGCAAGCAACCTTCCTTCTCCACGCACTTTTGCCATGATGTGCTGCTCCTTCCTAAAAGCCTAACAGCAATTAGATTATGAAGTATACCTTCCAGGCTCATGATCCAAAAGTAAGCTTTTTTTCTTTCCTAGTTTATAATTTGATCAATTGTTTGGTTTTCATGATGGACATCTAATTAATATGGATGCAAATTCAAAAAGTTTCTATGCATAATAATAGTTCCACAATTTCAAAAAATGTTTAATTTTTATCTCTATGTCTTATTAAGAATAATATTTTAGAAGAGTTAACTGTGATATTATATGTAAACCATTTAGTACATTATCTGATTTCTAGAAAAAAATCTTAGTTGATAATAAAATAAAGTAACCCAATCAAAATGAGGAAAATGTCTAAATAAGATATGAAAATAGGCATGTTAAAAGAAATACTGAAAAAGCTGGGCATGATGGCACTTGTCTATCATCCCAGCACTTGGGAGGCTGAGGCAGGAAGATTGCTGTGAACTCAAGACCATCCTGGGCTATATAGTGAGTTCTGAACCAGCCTGGATCACAGAGTGAGAGCCTGTCCCAATAAATAAAAGAAGTGCTCAGTATCTATGATCATTAGGAAATTAATTATAGAAAACTGTATGAAACATACTCAAAAACTTAAAACAAGGCTGCCAATGAGCTAATAATCTCTGTGTTGTGATATAGTCAAAGTCGTTGAAATCAAGGTCTTGAAGTGATAGATATTTATTTTTCCAAGTTCAGTGCAAGTACTATTTACAATAGCCAAGGTACAGAGACAACATGTGTGTATTGGATGAATGAATAAAGAATTTGAAAAGCAGAAAATCTCTCTCTCTCTCTGTCTCTCTGTCTCTGTCTCTCTCTCTCTCTCTCTCTCTCTTTCTCTCTCTCTCTCTCTCTCTCTATATATATATATATATATATATGATTAAAGTGATAGGAAAACCATCTTTTTCTACAAATAAGAAGCTGTTACAATTTAATCAGAATTTGAAAGTATAATTTTATGTATGTTCTTTTAAATAAAAGTTGAAAATATTGAAAAATATCTTTGTTCACACTGGGTATATGAATGAAATATTTATCTCTTCCTAAGATTTACTGAGTCAAAAATGAAAAAGAACTGTTTTAGCCAAAAGATACTATATTTTCAAAAAATATAGAGTGGCTAAGTGACAAAGATTATGTAGTTTTACAGTCAGCTCCTGTCACATCTGAGACTAGCATTGGACCCTGTCCAGCTGTGCCAGGTGTCCTACCTTTAGGCCAGAGTTCAAAGGTGAAGGTTCAGATCCAACCAGTCAGGAGAGAAAAGCAAAGCATTGAAGGAAGTCCAGTTATATTTTTTCTTTTTTTCTTTTCTTTTCTTTTCTTTTCTTTTCTTTTCTTTTCTTTTCTTTTTTGAGTAAAATACATGATAGGGGAGTGAAGTTCTTGTTTATTTCCATCGCTGTGTCCCTGTGAGTCATTATTTAAGGATAGTTTTTCCTTAAGTGAGCATCCACTAACATTTCCTTGAGCCATGTCTGTCATTATTAAGGTATGATGGAAGGAGAAGAGTCTCCATCAAGACAGAAGCCTAATCAATCATTTGATTAGGTAACAATACCATTCAAAAATAGATGATGATGAGTATATGAAATGACAAAGTATGTTACACAACCAAATAATGTAGAAGTCTCAAGATCTGGAAGTCATTGTCAGATGAATTAAATGAGTCAGAAACAGAAATAAGAATAACTGTCGTGGTTGTCTTAGTGAAAAAGTTATTGAGTGAGCAAGCTGGTATTATTGGTAGAAATACTGAAGACGTCTTTGTAATATGGATATGTGAAATTGACATTATATTTTGAAAAATCTTGGGGATGAGACAATGAAGAAAATGAAAAATTGTAAAGAGAAGTGAAATTAATATGTCCCTTTAGGTAGAGAAACTTTAAATACATTAGTGAACTAAACAGGAGAAGAGAGTGGAAAAGAACCCTGAGCATACAAAAGGAAAAACGCAATTAAGTTAAACCCTTGGGAGTTAGTGTTAATTTTATTTTCCGAAGTTTTGTCTACTTGGAGATGAGCCACACCATATACCAAGGTGAAGTATAGAAAAGAGGTAGATCGATGCGTGTTACTAGATGTGTTTTATAAAGTACACGTCAAAAAAGGAGAAGAAAATGAAAAGAAAAGAAAAGAAAAGAGAATAAAAGAAAAGAGAAGAATAAAGACTGGCACCTAGGCTGGCAATTGAGTTTCCTGAGACAGAACAGTGTCATAGAAAAGAAGCTGTAACATATTTAGCATGAATTCCAGTAACAGGATTAGCAGATGAGGTTTTTTTTGGCAGGAATAGCCAAGATACAGGAAAACGTGAAAACAAAACTTGAATTTCCTGATGTTTTAAAGCAGAGACAATCAACGTTCCTAGATAAACCGGGGATTGCTCAGTGAGTTCTCCAATCAGGAGTGAACAGAGGAGAAAGTGACTTTTTTTTTCCTTAAAAGAGAAAGGAAATGATCACCACTTCTTTCTTATAAAAAATAGATTTTTTCATATCGTTTAGAGTTGGAAGAGGAAAGGTATTTTGAAACAAACCTGGATAAAGAAACTGACTGCAGCACAGAGTTGTGAAAAAGTAATAGGAAAAAATTAATCTTAAAAAATTTTAAATTGATTATGCACACTTATAAAATTTTCCCAGGTTACTTAAGCCCATTCCAAATAATTTTACCAAGTATTTTATTAGAAACTATAATGTTATGCTTAAATTTTACTTTTTAAATGTAAGACCACAATATGCTCTTGATTCTATGATCTAAGTACGTGTTCTTGAACTTTACTGTCCTGTTGCATTTATACAGATCAACTTCATAAATTTATTTATATTACATAGTCCAATAACAACCACATAAACAAGGAAAAATTTAAAGAACAATAAAAAGTGATTTGCCTTCTCAAAATTCTCAGTCCGTTCCTTGATTCCTGGAGCAAAACTAGCTTGCTCTACAATGTTTGAATATCCCTTTCTGATATCACCCAAGTATCTCTGTTTCTTTTTTCTTAACAACTATTCCCTTTGAATTGCGTTCTCCTAGCATTTATAAATCTTTGTATGGGTCGGGAAAAATGCCAGGCTATAGTCTATCGTCTAGGAGGCTCTCAGACTTTTAAACTAGAATATTTTCTACTTTTTGGTAATAACATGATATTATTTGGCAAATAAAGCTTTTAGAGCAGTCACATCTACTTTTAATTCTTTATTCTTAGATAAAGCAAATTTTAAATATTCAAATAGAGCATATGAAATAATAAAGCGAAGAACCCAAGAAGAACATTTCCCTGAGGAAATACTCAAATAGTAGTAATGTTAAAACTGTTTCCTGAAATGTGCCTATGGTAATTGTTGTAAAATTACACATTTTATTATTAATATGTTGATTTGGGTTATTGGTTTGATAGAGAACATAAGAAACTTATGAAGACCTGTTGAAATTATTTCTCATAATAATTTAAATATGAATTAACTATCCTCTTCTCATACTTTTGTAGTTTAAAATGTAAAAAGGAAAAGAACAATATTTATTAGTTATTATTGATCAATTATAATCAGTTATATTAATGCTTTAGTGTTAGGTTAATATGACATTAAGGAATGATTATTTTGACTGTTCATGAACAGTTTGGAGACTATTAAAATCACTGTCATTAATATCAATAAAGAAAAAAATAAAACCACTTGTTGAATAGAAAAAGTAGAAATGATTTTTTAAAAATCCTTTAGTAACAGTACTTATATGAAGTTATTCTTTCTACCAAGAAAAAAGTGTAGCTTTCCTTCAGTGCTTGTCCCAAGAGAATTTTTGTAGTTATGAAAAGACAGAAATGTGTTTGTGTGAACCATAATGACAGCTTATTTCCCAAAGCAGAAATAAAGATGGGTCCAGACGGTCCAGTGCAGCTGGCCTGAACTAGTCTCAAAAATACCATTTTAAAGTGATTATTTAATGTGCGCGGCCTACCTACAAAACATACTTGCTCAGGCCACATTTCCTTGGAATAAAACCAAAAGCATTTTTAAAAGGAAATCTATATCAGTTTTACCTAGTAAGTTACAAATATTGTACAGGAATACTGTTCCCTAATGTGCGTGAACTTACTTATTCTGCATAAGTAGATGATGAGACATAAGAAAATTTAAGGCAGGTAATATTGAAGGTGTTTAACACGTACTCATGTGCACACATATTCATACATGTGCAGTGAAGATGAATGAGGAAACATTAAAACAGCGATTTAACTGATAATTGCCTGAGAATTTAGTTTCTTCACATAATTTAAATAACTCTAAGAAAATCAGTGAGTTGAGTCATGATTTCATTTAAGATGACTAAAACAGAAATGGGAAAAAGCAAATTTAAGACATCTAATATTGAAACAGCAAATTTAAACAATTATACCACTCACATTCATTTAAAATAGTAATTTTCAATAGGAGGCTTTAATTTAACTCCCTTAGTAAACTTAGAAGAATAGAAATTAAGCTATGCATTCAGATGAAAAGAAATTGAACATGAAATTGATAACTGAAAGGTACTTGATACATCTAAAATATTTTAGACAAATGCATTGTTGTACTAACTAATCCATGGATCAAAGCAAAAGTCTCCAGGGAAAAATAGAAGATATTTCACGCCAAGTGAAAATGAAAATAGAGCATATCACTCTCTGAGGCATACACTTAAGGGAAGATTAGAGGAAACGTAGAGCTTTGCATGCTTATAATAGCAAGGAGAAAGTTTGCAAGTTATTAATTTAAGATTCAATGTAGTGAAACTAGAAAGAAAAACACAAACGAAGGAAACAATGAAGATACAATCAGAAATCAGAAATATAACTAGTATAGAAATATAGCTAGTTCAGAAAATATGAAATTAGTTATTGTCTATTTAACAATACTAACGATGATACTAATAAGCATGGATAGACTAAATCTCTACATATTATATCTAAGAAATAAAAAAAGAGAAGGCAAAATCCACCTAAGTTCAAAATGAAAGAGGGATACTACCACAAATCACTTAGATATTCTAAGGGAATTGAAAAATTATTACAAAAGAACTTGTGATAAAATTTAGATGAAATTGATCAATTCATTAGATAAAATTCACTAAAATGCTCACAAAAAGAAATAAGCAACCTGAGTGATACTGGTCTCGATGGTTTCATTTTCTTTTCCTCCAACACACACCTGAAAGCTCTGCCCCGGGGCTCCACACTTTTGCACAATGTCTCCAGGTCAGTTCCAGGCATCCACCCCCTTCCCTTCTTCCCAGGCCCCTCTTCCCAACAGCACCGGTTTCCAAGCCATGAGGCTTTTAGAGGACACTCCACATCCAAACCATGGCATTGAGCATTTAAAAACAATTCAATACCATCTACTACATTGAAAGAGTAATTTAAGATCACAGCAATAGCGCCATTTTTACCATGCAGAGGACACAAGTCACATGATTATTACACATATCTTAGATTTTTTCTCCCAACAATGAGAAGAATCCATGGAATGCATCTATTGCCTTCATGATACTAAGAAAGAATATTAGACACATTCCAGTTATCCATTTGGTAAAGAGCAAACTGTAGCCCTCAGAAGGTGAGAAGGGAGTGGTGCTTTCACCATGCTGGTTCTGTAGAATTGTTGTTACCATGTGTGGTCACTGTTCCCGCATAGGTATGCTTCATGTCCCCGTCTGAATAATCTTGAGAATTACATTAGAAATTACTCACTATCCTTTCAATAAACTTCTACTCTCCGCCAACAGCGATCCTGTGCAACTTATTACAATTCTTCATAACAACTCAAAAGACTTAAAACTAAACAAAAGTGATCTTGTACAAAGAATTTTTATTTAGCCCACAGGCAAATAATTAACATTTGAGTCACAATTCTTGTATTAACTATTCTATGTAACTCTTATTTTTAACAACTGTAAGAAAAGCAAGCAATTAACCCACATGATTGTAAAAAACGATAGACTGTTCACACACTGTAAAAAAAAACAATTACTGTAAAAATAAGGTTACTTTCATATAAAAGTTCTATTTTAAGAACTCTCAAATTCAATGCAAAATTTCATTTCCGAAACTGAGAAAGTGATGATGGAATTAAAAATTAATTACAAGTTTTTCATCCTTATTGTATATGCTGACTCCTTTCCAAATGAAAATGAATAAAATTAAATGAATGAAGGCAGACCAAAGATGTGCCTTATTAGCATTATTATCTGCATTATTAGCTTTCTCTCAAAGCTAATAATGGAGAGAAAAATTATCTCATGGTAGGCCAGTAGTACAAAAATTTATATATAGAAATATACATACATATATATGTATAAATATGTGAAATAAAATGTTCTTAACTTATACACCCCAAATTTTAAAAGTAAATAAATACCTATTTGCAGCACTCAATATTTTTTTCAAATTGAATAAACAATCCTTGATAATAGGTGAAAATTTCGATTACAATTTGGAGTATAGTAATATATATATATATATAATTTTAATTAACAAACACTATTTTGCTGTAAAGATTGATCTTGGGAAATAAAATTCTATGACTTTAATAAATACTTGGCGCTTCTCGGTGTTATTAATTTTATACTACTCTATTAAAACATCAGGTTGAACAAGAAAAATGTTACATCATTAAGCATTTACAATAGACAAGCTTTCATTAGAAGTATTGGAGTATTGGAGTCTGAATTTTTGTGGAATATAAGTCCTCTTAAACTAGAAAACCAAAGAAAATTTTCTACTTGCATTTTCTTGGCATTAATATATTTTATGTTTTATTTTAAAAAACAGCATCAAATCTATTTGTCATAGCATATAGGCAAATATGAAACAGCATTCAAGAGGGTCCCACCAACACGGACCATTTTGCTTTTTTCAATTTTTGTTTTCTCGCTATGTAGCCCAGGCTGGTCCTGAAATCACTATGGGGCCCAGGCTGGCCTTGGACTCATGGCAATCCTCCTGCCTCAGCCTCTAGAGTGCTGGGATTATAGCCATCAGGCATGCATCAACACTCCCAGTATGTGGTGCTGGGGAATGGGATTTGGGTACTTAGGGCTGGATTTAGCACTTGCTGGCAAGTGCTTTAACCACTGAGCACCACATTGTATTTTTTAAGAGTCTCTATAGAAAAATAAATTATGAGATGCCTATCGATATTTTAAGTCTGATGCAACCACTATAGAATTATTTGTTCTATATAACTTTCTTGGTTTAAACATTCTTAATTTATATTGCCTATATAACTGTATTGTTGAGTCTCTGACTTTGGAAATAGCAATAGGCACATTTTTTGGAAATCAGTGACAACTCAAATTTGCTAACTTGAATGAAATGGTCACATTGCATATGGTCATTTCTCTTCATTGCCAAAATTTCAATCATTCTAGGAGGATGAGTAAGCTCTTGTGTCTGAGTAAAAATTTTTTTTGTCACTGACTAATATCTAATATCCACAATTTTTAGGGGAGGAAAAGTTTATTATAGCTCACAGTCCATTCACAAGCAGCTGGCGACAGTGAGTGTTTGATAGAGCAGAGTTGGGGGCAGTTCCTCATGACGGTGTAAACAGGAAGCCAAGTCAAGTCCTGCCAAGTCAATTAAAGTCCCAGAGGAAGGTAGCAATATATATATATATATATATATATATATATATATATATATATATATACACTTTAGGTCCTAGTGATCTGCCCCTCCTGGGTCCAGTCTCAATATCCCAGCCCTTTCAGGTGTGGCTCTAATCTACCACCTGCCTGTAGTCCCATCCCCGTGCCTGTCTTCCACCACACACCCATAATCCACCCCTCCAGATCAGACCCCAGTCTCCAAACAGAATGTGATTCCATTGATAATTCATAAAAATCTAAGTACATGAGACTTTTAGAGGACATTCCAGTTCCAAACCACAACAGTTATATGTAAGTCATTAAAGTTCTCATTTTGTTCATGAAGTAAAGCTATAATTTTAAAAACATCTAGCAAATAGTTAACTAGAAATAATATGTAATAATATATATTTGTATTTTTTATGTTTGCAACTCAATGTTAAAAAGAGAGACACATCTAGAAATTTGTGTTGTCATAACTGTTACCAACAAACTGGGAAATACAGTGAATAATTAATTTTCATGATTACCCAATGTCCACGTGTACTAAGTAAAAAATTACAGTGCTTAATGAATAAATATTATTTTAAAACTAATAGTAATTTTAGGGCTGGGGGAATGGCACAGCAGTTAAAGCGCTTGCCTAGCAAGCACGAGGTCCTGGGTTCGACTCCCCAGCACCTCATAAAGCTGGGTGTCGTGGCACACACCGGTAGTAACAGCACTTAAGAGGCTGAGGAAGGAGGATTGCCAAGGATAATCTGGGCTATATAGTGAGCTCATTGCCAGTCTGGGCTACATGGTGAGACCTTGTCTCAAAATTAATTAATTAATTAATTAATTAACTAAGCAGTAATTCTAGCTTCGGACTAGCTTCGGATAATTTCACTCTTATACCCTTGGGAAATATTAGGAAGAAGCAGCTCAAAATTCTCAACTTTAGGAATAAAAGATTTGAAGGTGTGAATAGACAAATAAACTACATTAATTACAGTTTTAAAAATTTTGTGCTACAGTTTACCAATAGGACTAGAGAAGAAAATTCTCAATGTTTCTCAGAAATAATGTACCCAGGTTTATCAAAAAGTATTTTACAACTGAATAAGTTATCAGTGCTTTCAGGACTTGAAGGGGAAATTTGAGGAAAATATTGTTCAAATGATTCATAAATCTAGATGTAAATATTTAATTTGTATCAAATTAGTACAAATAAAAATATAGTTATATTAAATATTTACACTTATTATTTACCCTTGAAATAACACCCTCCCCTTCATTTACAGGGTCTGACATGATATTCAAATGAAAACGACAAGTCTTATGTTTAAAAACTATTGCTACTATTACTATTGACATTTTGCTAAGTATGTAGCCATTTTCACTTCACTTATTTGATACGTTTTCTAAAGACAGATTAAAGAAAGATTGGTTATTTTTTAAAGTATATGCTATTTGTTACATGCATGTGCTAGCTAATTGCAATCGTCAAATTGAATAAAGAGCTTCCTGGTCAGGCGATCAGGTCATGTAAGCACCACACATATCAATGCATTGAGTCCACTGGTGTTCCTCGGCGTTGAGCTGCTACAAGGCGAGTCCCACTGGAGTTGGCTCAGTGGGGACCTGCATCCCTGGTTATATATTTCTCGAACATGCTTTGCTTATATTCTGTTTCTCAGTGAGCATGAAGTGAGAAGATCTGATCTGCCATGAGCTTCTGTCATAATATTTCAGCATTGGGGTAAACCACTGTTGAACTAAAACTTCTGAAACTGTCAGCAAGAATGAGCCCTTCTTCATTAAAATTTTGTGCCAGGTACTTGGTCCTAGTGACATAAGAGCTGACCAACACTGGAGACTGGTACCAGAGAGGTGGGGGCAGTACTGATTAGCATCTGGCTCACTATTCCTCTGTAATACTTCTGTCACGTTCAGTGAATTAAGAAAGAAGGGGACTTTCCCATACTTCAGGCTTTTGGATGTCTCAGGTGCTGTATTTTCAATGATCATTTCCCCTATTTTGCAACAGCTACTCCTTCCTAGCAGACTGTATATATATATAAAACAATTAACATCTCTTGTTCACTTTTTCAGCTAGCTTTTTGTTGCTGCGTATCAGCTAAAACCCACAATTTAAAGGAGAAGAAATGTTTTTATATGCCAGACAATTGAGTTTGGAAACTTTTGGAACTGATATGCAGGAGGACTATGGAGAATTTTATTACAGAAGCTCAAACAGAATTTACTGGGCAATTTGATCCAAGCTATGAAGACCAGAAAGCAACAGTGAATCCTAGGCTCAGAAGGTTTTAGCTGAGAGTGAGAACTCTGTTGGAAAGTAAGCTACAGTTTACTATGTTATACTCTGGAAAAAAAATGTCTAAATTTTGTTCATAGCCTAAGAATTTGTGTGAGGTTGAATATAGATGATATGGATTAATTGATCTAGTAGAGGACTGAAAGACATTTTAAGGTAGCCAAAGTTTAGGCTGTGATATAGGCTTCTTATAGTTAGATTTGTAGTCATAATCAGAAACAAAAATAAAAGCAGACAGATTTGAAAACTTAAATTTAAAATTAAAATGAACCATTTGTTAAAGTGGGACCAAAGGAAGTGTAGTTGCTGGAGAGACTGGCAGGATGAAAATCACAGCAAGAAGCCCGAACTGTGGGAAAAATAAAGAACCCCAAGGACACCTTGTAAATCAACAGGACTCTACCCCATTGGGGGCTGAAGGGCAGTAAAGTGTAAAGTTTCCATTTAAGAGGAGATTTGCAAGGCTCCTGAATTAGATTCTCCAGCACCACATAAAGCTGGGCATGGTGACACACGTATGTTATCCCAGCACTAGGGAGGCTAAGGCAAGTGGTCCAAGGCCAGCCTAGGCTACAGAGCCAGCCCCTGTCTCAAAAAAAAAAAAAAAAAAAAAAAAAAAAAAAAAAAAAAAAAAAATAGAGACATGAAGAAAAAAGGAGTTCCTAGGGAAGTGTTTTTTTTTTTTTAAATTCATTTCAACATAATAACATAATCAGCTACCCAACCACTCACAGGCCACTGGAGCCACGGCCCAAAGGGACCTGACTGCTGTTTTTCAGTTCCACACAATGTCCAAATTGTGGTCTCGTGCAGACTTTCACCTAGATTTCAGAGACAGACCTGAAAAATAAAGCAATATAAGAAGCCGGGATGTGCGATGTGGGAAAACGGGCAAAGATGCTGCAGAGATCCAAGTGATTCATAGATGCAAGGAAAAAGAAACATACTGAAGGAAAGCCACAGTAGGGAGCAAAGCTTACTTGAGAGAGGCCATGTGGGATGCAGCTACCAAGGCCATAGAATTGGGGCGGCTCCAGCACTCTAGAGCTCACATGTCTCCCTCATGCACCTCACAAGCAAGATAGGGAGCTGTGAGAGTTAATGTTTCCCCTACTGGGTTTTGATCCTTCATTGATACTGTTCTTTCTATCCCCTTATTCCTTCCTTTTAGAAAGAAAATGTTCATTTCATGCTAGTATGTCTTGGGATTGAGCAACTTGCTTTGAAATTTTCCAGTGATTCATAGGTGTTTACTTTTAGTCTCAGAGGAGTGTTTGACTTGGAAGCTGAATAATTGTGGAAGTATAGATACTTCGGGGAGGACATTGGCATTTTTTTAAATTGAATGATCAACAGATATATCATGTTAGGAAATATTATGACTTTACATCTATTTAGAAATTAAATATGGTTTTAGAGGAAGTGTTTAAGCATTGAGCTAACAAGGGATGCAGTTTGAGAGTTAATTTGAATTGTTTGCTTGATTGACTTGTTATCTGTCCAGGAGAATATCAAAGCACATTTCTGTGTGTGTTAGCCGAGGGTCCTTGGCTGCTGGCGATCAGGAATCAGCAAAGTCTGGGGAGAAGAATCTCCAGCGGCTATGAGTACGACATAAAAGCATCCAGGATAGTGAATCAGTGTAACAGCTTCTTTATTGTCCACGGGGGCCAGGCTTATCAGCAGTTGAAGGGAGGAGAGTCAGCCAAGGTGTAGGCTGTGGGTGACTCACTGATCGGAGGCAGTCTGCGGTCTGAAAGTCGCCTAATTTGTGTGGTGGGTCTCTCAAAATCTGGTCATATGATTTCTGGTAAGGGTCTTAGGTTAGGAGGAAATTGGGGATTTGAGTAGAAATCTGAGCTGTGGACTGTCCTGGTCCTGGGATAAAAGGGAGGGTCTCCATTCCTGCGGGTCTTGCGAGGAGATTATGGGGGTCTGATAATCTGCTTTCCATTATCCTTCTGCCTTCTGTTATTCCTTGGCCTAGTCAGGGTCTCACAATATGTGTTAGTGCTACAGAGAGAGGTCGTAAGCTGGGTGCTAATCAGAAAAAAAAGGTACGTCAAGGTATCAAGTAGATTAATGTGTATTGTAAGGTTTTCTGTACATTAGAGATTGAACCCAAGGCCTTTGCACTGAGCTACATTCCCAGCAATATTTTCTCATTTTTAAAAATTTACTGTATTTCTAAGTCTCTAAGTTGCTCAAGCTCAGCTCAGACTTGTAATCTTCTTCCATCAGCTCCCAGGGTGCTGAGACTATACGTTTGCCAGCTACATGGCTATAGAATGAAATTTTGAGTTTGTTTTCTTTCATTTTAAAAATAGAGCCTCACTGGAAGATTTGAAAGTGATATCTCAGGACAAGAAAGTATTCTACCTTTTTGTAAGCTGATAATGTGAAGATGTGGGCCATCACAATTTTGTATATCACTACGGGTAGGAATTGAGATCAAGTAGCTAATTTGAGACAGAGCCAAAAAGTGGAAAGGCTGTTTCATCACAACAATTAATGTTATTAAAGGATTTTGCACTCCAAAAGGAAAAGTAGGTATAGATGGTGACAACTTTATAATACAGAGTGCCTCACAGAACCCAGAAATAACTATGGATGAGATAAAAGAGATTGCCTTAGTTAAGTTGTGGTTGCTGTGACTCAATATCTGACATCCACAACTTAGGGAGGAAAGATGTTTTGTAGCTTACAGTTTCAGAAAGTCATAGTCCATTCACAGGTAGGTGGCTGGAAAATGGTGGGAACATATGGCAGGGCCGGCGTGAAGGCAGGGCCAGATCCAGAGCTCAAGCAGCAGAAGTCCTTACATCATGGTGGAAGGGAGAGACTGAGAAGTAGAGCCGAGCCAGCACACACCCCTCCAGGTCAAGCCCACACCACCACTCGTTCCAACAGGTCCCACCTCCAAACCTACACAGTATCCATAGAAACATGAGGCCTGTGGGGGAAACTCCACATTCAAGCCATGGAAGAGATTGTCTGCTACGTGGTAAAAATTAATTAATTAATTAATTAATAGTTTAAAAAGATATATCCTGGTAGTTTCCTAAGAGGAGTAGAAAATAAGTTCTGCATAACTGTTTAATATGATATGGGATGTTAAGGCCATCTGAAATTCTGGCTAGAATGTGTAAAAAAGCCACAGTGTCTTAAAAAGAACCTATTATGTTATCCTTGAAGTGCCTATCATCTTTGTTTTGGGGTAAGGCTGCTCTGTGGAGCAGATATCAGCATTGTTGTTGAATACTTTTATTTACAAATTAACATGAAGATATAAAAACTTAAAAGTTGGCACTTTTCTTTTAAATGTTGAAATGTTTGAAAACATTATCACACATGTTTATTGGTACAGGATCATTTTATAGTCTCATCAGTGATATTAACTTGAAAATAAGAAATCATACCTCATTAAAAGATCAGGCAAGCAAAAGTTACTGAACTATTGTCATAATGCTAGAAAGCTTATAATTCCCAATTACATAAATAATCTTTAGATCATCAAGGGACTTTCTGAAAAGATACATTCCAAAACCCAAATGTGGAAATGTGATCCAGCTGTTATAAAAAGATCCAAAAATTAGAATTTATAGCAGTGTGTTTATGCAATTATTTATAAGATTATCTAGTGGACCAGATTTTGACATCTCCCCTGAATGTTGTGGGGAATAAAATGAAGAGAGACTGAAACAGGGTTTACCATTCTCCATATCAAATTGCAGTCTTCTTAGAAATGTATACTTTTATCCCGAAGATTTAAGGTCCACCATAGGACAAAATGAAATCATATCCAATTATATTTGCAAACACAATAACAAATGCCCTTGAGGTGGCCACCGAGGTGTTCTGACCTCTCTCTCCGTGTGACCCTTTCGTACAGCCCACAACATTTTACTAATACTAGCATTATACTATTTTCTTTCTAATCAAATAAGAGGAATAGAGAATCCTGGGAGTGATTGAAATCCCGAAGAAGATAAAGAAATAGAAAAGAATGTATGAAAAACATCCTATGCTAAGTGTGTCCTTGGACTTGTTTAAAAACTGTGGCCATCACACTGCAAATATATAACTGACAAGTCCTTCTGTCTGCAATGTTACCTATAATACAGAACGAAACAAAGCAGGCATGATAAGCACATTTACATAAGAGCTCTTACAGACAAAGCTGGAGGTCATATCAAAGTCACTACAAACCATTGAAACCATATTTTGTATGCACCCCTCAAGCATTCATTCACCAGTACAGATTCTTTAGTTATGGAGTTTCTCTACATATTTATTTGAAAAAAGTTGCCAAAAAAAATCAAACGGATTTGCTTTTGGTGTCCTTGCAAAGCACCAAGCTTAATATTTCAAGTCTCACAGATTATTTTCTGAAATGCATAAAAATAAACTACAATACTGAAAATTATAACAAAGTAAAATATGGTAGCACTTTATCAAAAGTGAGGAAATATGTAGTAAGAAACTGTACTTTCAGCAATTTATGTTAGATTTATTCCCCAAAATGTCATATATCTTTATATGATCAGTAAATATTTACACTGTTTAGTTTCTACAAAAAGGAAAATCATTTTAAAAAATAAGTTGCACGTCCTTCCTCATATTTTTAAATATAGTAATTTATGGTTGCACAATTAATAATAGAATTCCTGCTTATATAGTTGGCTGATGCTAAAAATTGAAATTAAGAATTTCATGGTAAGTAGCTGGAGCAATGACACAACAGTAAAAGTGCTTGTCTAGCAAGGACAATGCCATTAGTTCAATTCCCTAGCACCACACAATCTGGACATGGTGGCACAGGCCTGTAATCTCAGCACTAAGGAGGTTGAGGCAGGAGAATTGCCGTGAGTCCAAGGCCAGCCTAGACTGCATAGTGAGTTCAGGACCGGTCTGAGCTACAAAGCAAGACCCTGTCTCAAAAAACAAAACAAAACAAAACAAAAAAAAAAGCAGATGGTAAATACTAACATAATCAAGTCAACAATTTGACACTCAGGAAAAGCAGAAATTAGGAGTTACATTAAAACAAGCGTGGAAAAGTGTAAAAGGAGTGAAGAAGTCTAAAGAAGAGTGAGTTAGTTGCTTTTACAAAGTCATTAATGAATCAAAGAAGGAACATGATCATAACAACCTGCTTCTAAGTGCCTGGGATTGAATGTAAAAGGAAATATGATGGAAACAAAACAGAAATGAAGTTAAATATGATCTGAATTAGGAATGACTGCATAAAAAATAGCAAGTGGATTAATTCTCTTGTAGACAGTGAGCCACTTAAAACACTCTAGTTACTTGAGTTTTCATCCATCCATGTCTTTCTTTGGCCAGTACTTGTTACTCAACAACAGTAGCTGTCAATCACTGGTTTCCGTAAGAACTCCACCGATGGACAACATTTTTGATGATCATGACTTTACCAAAATTTTGAGAGAAACTGGATGGAATCATTTCACATATTTAATAGCTTTCTTTTACTTTACTTCCTTTTTTCCTCTATCTTCCATTTTAAATTTCTGTCCTACTGCTTTACAAATCAATTTCCTTTAAAGAAACTCAGTGCAAGTCTTCTCAGGTTCCAAAATCTATTAATAAATAACTAGAAGAGTTACCATAGAGCTTTCTCTCAAAAGTAGGTTACTACTTAAGAGAAATATTTAAGCCATCTGTTCTCAACATTTTTAGATCAAGTTATCATATATTCTCTTCATGAGAGCATCATACTTTATAAACTCATTTTGGAAAAATTGCCCTTTTTCTAAGTGTTACTCTCATCCGTGTGAGAGCAGTAGTGTACTCTTTAATTAATTATATTAATTAAAAATACATTATTACTCACAATGAAAGCTTCTTTAAGTTGAAGTCAAAGTAAATATTCTAAAGGACAATTTACTTCTCAGAAACAAGATTTTGCTAAAACACATTCTTTACTTAAACTCGAGCACAATTAAAATGATATTAATAAAACATTTAACAAATTTTATATTTGTTTGCATATCAGACTACTATAGAGCAGACATGATTTTTTGCAACTGGACTATATACTACTTATGGTTATTTAATTTCAGAACTTTGGTTTTCATACTTGTAAAACTATTTCAGGAATTATTAATGAGATATTTGTAGTGTCTAAGATAGAGGGTACTCAGAATGAAGATAATGTTTTTCTCCTGAAAACTTACAAGCATGCACACATCATTGTAATACACAAGTACATAAAACAAACCCAGCAAATCATTGGACACGTATTCAAGGAAAAATCATTAATTTAAAAACATATTTTCTCCAATTTAACATGGTGGTTCTGTAGTTTACTGTATCAACTAATCAATATCATCAGTAGTGTAACATTGAGGGGAGGGGACCAACGGTACCTGAGCTACATCTCAGTGTCCGTTTTCTTGAGGTAGGGTCTCATTACATCCATAAATTGTCCCTTGAGGCTCTAACTTGCAGTTTTTCGACCTCAGCCTCTCAGTGTTCTGGGATTACCAGTATACACTGCCATGCCTACAATATAATGACATATTAAGACCTGTAATTATATGCATGCATATTATCTGTTTACATATTGTCAGTTATGCACTTATATTTAGTTGTCAATAAATCTATAACTTAAATATGAGGCTCCTACTTCCAGGTAGAGCCATTCTTCAGGGATTTGTCTCTTTCTAGCCTTCAAATTTGCCTATGAGAGGTGAACCAGGTTCAGTGGATGCAGGTTCCCTTGCATCCTGGAGCTCTTTCACTCTCTGAACAAAGTTACTTTTAGTATTCTTAGTTCACTTCACTTCACATAATATCCGGTGTCAGGTTCCACACAAACTCTGCTTCCTTGCTTATAGATAAAACTGTGCCAAAGATTTAATTCTTTTAACAAACTATCATCAGTGACTTGTATATATTTTTAAATGGGCTCCTGCAGACTACTCAATGCCATGATATAACATTTTTGCTCCTATTTGAATTGATTTCTTATTTCTAGAAAACAAAATCATGAGCCAAATGACAGGCTGTCAAGCACTGAATGAAGCCCAATAAGCCCATGGAAATTGATCGGATAAGTGATTCTGGAACATTCTTGTTATCATAAAACATCTAAGACTGCAGATCCATACTACTTAAAATATGACTCAATCAGTTGAATTCTTGTCGAGGAAAGCATAGGCATTAAAAGGATTTATTTCATTTTTTCCCATTTTATTGATATGTGTTAGTGCAAAACCTAAGGTTTACAATGAAGTTGATTTTGTGCACATACATATCTTGTCAAGGTGACAAAGACTTTCCCATTCTCCTTTTGCCCCTCCCACTGCCCACCCCTCCCTCCATCCCTTCCCTACCCCCCTGTTTCACTTTGTTTTTCATTTTAAGTTTCGTAAGAGTTGTGATCTGGGACTCTCATATCAGAGAGACCATTCTATGTTTCACCTTATGTTTCTGACTCACTTCACTAAGCATGACGTTCTCAAGTTTCTTCCATTTGCCAAACAACATACAACAGAGATATATGTATACCTATATTCATAGCAGCACAACTAACAATAGCTAAAATATGAAAGTCACCAAAATACCCATCAATAAACCACCAGATACACAAACTGTGGTATTTATACACAATGGAATACTATGTATCTATAAAGTCCAACAGTGTGGCTGCCTTTTAGGCCAAAGGATATATTTATTAATGACTGAAAATATTACTTGAACAGAACACTTTTTTGCATCAATTTTTTTTGTTAAAACCTGGTAAGAAAGACAAACAAAATAATGACCTTTATTGTTTGAGGCACTTTTATGTTTTGATCATTTTGTAGACTTTTTTTGATAAAAAAGTTATCATTCTAATATTATAATTTGCAATTTTGGACTTTTTTCATTTCTTTGCATTAAGTGGAATCCTAAGAGATACTTTATCCATTATGAAAATTCAATTTTTATATCAGAATTAAACATGTTATTTTTCTTGAAGATCAAGCAGGCAGAAAACTGTGTATTTGTTATGATGTTCTGTGAATTTCTCTTTTTTCTTTAATGGACTTTTGTACTTCTAAATATCTGCAGACTTTGGTCCCAGAGCTCTAAGATCATCTGCTTTACAAGTAGGCAAACACTGGCCAATGTTGACAAAAGATTGGATTACACATTGAGGAAGAAACCTAAGGTACTTTTTCTTCTCAAATTCTTGAATAGTGTTTCTCATAGTGGTCTGTCTCTTTCATGGACACTGTTTTGCTCAATAGGCCATGCTAATAAATATTATTAATGATTCTTGTGCTTTCAGTTTTATAAGCCACTGTAACACACTGAGCAATGCATCCTGGAAAGATTTTCATATCTTAATTCCTGACAACCTGTGAATTCATTATTTTGGAAAATTTTAAAAGTAATAAAGTTAAGCAAACTTGACTGAGGCGATTATCCTGGACCATTTGGATGGATCTCATTAACTCAGAAGGTCATGTAAAAATGGAAGACAGACAGTCCAAATTGTGGAAAAGGATATGATGTGAGAAGCAGAGGAAAGGAAAAAGTTTTGACCAGAAATGGGGAAGTTGAATAAAAGTGGAGCTTTGTGACAAGGAACAAAGGCAACTTCCAGACTATGGAGAAAAAATTAATAAATGGATCTTTTCCCTAAGATATTTAGGAAAAGTACTTCTTTTCTGAAACACCTTGAATTTTTGGCACAGTGAAATAATACATCCTCCTGCCTCAGCCTCCCTATTGACAGGATTATAGGCATGTGCCATCATGCCCATTATGTGGTGCTGGGGAATAGAATTCGGGGCATTGAAATTGGAAGGTAAGCACTTAACTGTTGTGTCATTCCTCCAGCCCTATATTTTGACATTTTAATCAACCATCGGTGACAACCTTCTCCAGAATATTTCAGTATTTCCAAAGTGAAACTATGACCCATTAAGCAATAGTTCTCCACACTTCCCTCCATTGCATCCCTATAACCACCATTGCCCCTATGAATTAGACTTTTTATGTAAGTGGATTCACGTATTATGTATATTTTTGCAAAAAGCTTATTTTATATATTTAGTGTAAAACCTTCAAAATCTGCCCATCTTGTGTTGTGAGTCAGAGTGTTATTGTTTTTGAAGACTAGAACATATTTTATTTTATTTATAGATACACTATTTCATGGTTATCTACTGCCCTACAAGCTTTGGCTTTTGTGAGTAATGAACTATGAATACCCATGTGTACACGTCTGCTTATGTTTCTGCTTTCAAATTTCTTAGAAACGTATCAGAAGTATAATTGCTAAATTATATAATAATTTCATCTTTTTTTCCTTTCTTTTTGAGACAGAGTTTTGCTATGTAGCCCATGCTGGCCTAGAAATCACAGCAATTCTTTTCAGCCCCATAAATGCTGTGATTAAAGACACGCACCTCTACACCTCCCTAAGTGATGCTGGGGGATCACACCCAAGGCCTTGTGCTTACCAGGCAAGTGCCCTAACTGCTTAGCTTTAGCTTTCCAGAAACCACCAGACTATTTTCCGCAACATTTGCATCATTTTACAAAGTCAACCTCCTCACAGGAGTATTAATCCACTTCCTGTCACTGTGACACAGTACAAGCAGAAACAACTTACAAAGGAAAGATTTATTTCGATTCACTATTGTAAAGGTTTAAGTATGTTGTTTGGTGACTTCCCCTTTTTCTGGGCCTGTGGTAACACAGTGCATCATAGAGGATGGATGCAGCAGAGCTATGCTTATCTTTCATTAACAGCAACAACACAGAGAGAACAAGAAAGAAAAGGGGTGGGGACATTGCACATCTCTCAAGGGACGGCCCCAGGGACCGACTTTCTCCAATGAGGCATGGCTCCTGGAGGTTCCACTGCCTACCCAGAATGCCATCAACGGACAACAAAGTCTTCCTCATATGGCCTTTGGGGGACATTTCAAACTCACATTGTAACACAAAGATTTCAGTTTTCAGCAAACTCATCCAAACGATTGAAGAACTAAAAACAGGTTCTTAAAGACGCTAGACTCAAATTCAATGATGCTTCTTCTTGACAGTGAAAATAATCAAACTGGAATTTACATGCCCCTTTCCTAGTTGTCAAACCTCAGACATAGATTGGAACCATATATTAGCTATTCTAGGTATTTGGCTCACCGATTGCAAATATTGAAAATTTTCAGCCTTCTTAATAGTGTGAGTCAGTTTCTCAAAACCTCTCCGTGGCTTCCTTACTAGCTTTTTCTTCAGGAGAACCCTACCTAACACAGTACCAGACAAAGTATTTACATACGAAGTTAGTAATATTATAATAAAAGCTTTGAGTTTCTTTCTTTCTGTTTCTCTTCTTTTCTGTCTCTTTTTTCTTTCTTTCTTTCTTTTTTAAAAAAATAAATTCTTGCTCTGATGCTCAGGCTGGTCCTCAACTCACTGTGTATTTCAGGTGGCCCTCAACTTCACAGAAATTCTCCTGCCTCAGCCTCCCACGTGCTGGGACTAGAGGTCTGCCCCACCACATACAGGTTATGAGATGCTGGGGATTTGAACTCATGATCTTGTACTTTCCAGGCAAGAACTTTAATCACTGAGCTAATCCTCCAGCTCCTAAAAAGCTCATAGTATCTAGAAAAGAAAACAAAAACAAATAAATAAATAGAGCAACTGGACATTCAATTGTCACATAACCCAAAAGTGGCTTTGGTGGCTTTAACCCCAAAGATGTTTTTCACTTAAGACCCTATTATAATTTCTTACAAGAGCTTTTTTTTTCTTTCATAGTAGCTTGAAACTTAATATAACCTGAATGTCTTTCAACAAGTAGGTGGTAAAAATAAACTTTGGTACATACATATCACAGAGCACAACAAGCTGTTGATATACACAATAACATGAATGAATCTCTAAATATTATCCATAAGAACAAAAGAAAAAATGTCAGCTACAAAAAGGGGAGATCTGGTTCCTTCTTAGTAACATTTTTGAAATGGTAAAAGTAGAGAATCTGGGGCAGGTAAGAAGGAAAGCAATATTATTGCGATGAAAGAAAAACAAAGAGAAACTTGGGAAGGCAGAAATGACCTGACCTTCAATGAGGCCATGTCAATTATACTATAGTTTTGGAGGGTTGGTGAGGAACGTATAGAGCCACTTTGATTTCTTCTTACAACCTATTTGGAATCTACAGCTACTTAAGAAAAAATTAAAAATGGTTAGAAATGAAGCCACAATATCTGAATTAGGATATAAATAATGGAAATGCTAAATCATTTCACAGAATTTAAAAGATATGATCCTACCAACTAATACAAAGAAACATTAGAAAGAGATCTTCAGGCACAACCAAAAGAATTCCAGATTCAGAACTGGATAGTCCAGTGTAGTGGCTATTTTTTTTCTACTTGTTTTTCAGCAGCAAGTTTCATAATTATTATAATATTACTTATATTGACAAATTCATTACAGCACTATTCACAATATCCAAGATACAGAATCAAGTTATGTGACCCTAATACATAAATACATAAGAGAAATCATATACACAATGGAATGTTAGTCATGCATTAAAAGAATGAATGAGGTGCTATTGTTTGCAACAAAATAGATGGAATTAGAAAACAATATATTAAACCAAATAAGCCAGACCCAAACCAATCAATTCCGCTTGGAAACTACATAAAAGTAGATGTAAATGTACATTGGTGATTTGATACCAATGGGGGCCTAGAGCCAAGATTTGCAATAAGTATCAAACATACCAATACCAATCATAATTATTATTTTTAATTGAATTTAAACTTTTTACATATTTTAATACATTACCATGACTTTATCAATTCTATTCATCTGATTTTGTGTTGTTCTTTTCACTGAGATTTTTTTTGCCTTCTTTAAAACAAATTAAGTAATCTTTACAAGTACTTTTTTTCTCCATTGAATTTAGTATTTCATACTCTAATGCAATTTTTGTGGCAGGATTTCGCTCTAAAGTCCAGGCTGATCATGTGATCATGAGACTCACTATGTATCCCAGGCTAGCAAAAAGTCATAGTAATTCTCCTTTGACCTTCCAAGTGTTAGAATTAGCATCATGAACCACCATGTAAGAGTTAAATGATGCTGGGAATCAAACTCATGGGCTTGCTCTAGTTAGGCAAGCACTCTGACCGCTGTGCTATTCCTCTACCCCCTCTAATGCTAATACAAGACATTGCTACATACATAATTTGCTTTCAAGCACACTATATAATTTTGCTTTGTCACTTCAGAACACGGAAAGAAATTTATACTACCGTAGTCCTCTTTCCTTTTTATTTCTCTTGCATTTTTATTATTATCTGAATTTAATGAGAAATAATAGTATAAACCCTGTAATGCTTTATTAGCTTAATAGGTGATTGCTTTAATTTTTCCTATACTATTTTAACATTATTCACTTCTCTCTATAACACTATGCTGGACTTTGAGAATCTGAATAGCACAATACATTGCTTTGCTGACCTTTGTGTTATCTTTCAAATAATAAACAGAATTCTGATGTGCAGGTGGCAAATGGAAGCCAAGAAAAAATAGTAGAGCTTGTGACAGTAAGGGGAAAGTTTTAGCGAAAATAACGACCAAACAATCTGAAATTTGTGATTGAGAAGAAAAATTAATTGAGAAAATACATGAAGGTGAAATTTTATCTGGATTGAATATATTGTGCATATAGGCTAGATGGTTCATCTACTAACAGTATTTTCCACAAAGCTCACCAATATTTTACCATTTTTGAGGCAGTGTCTCTCTCTGTAATCCAAGCTGATTCCAAACTCATTGTGTAGCCTAGTGGGGTCTCAAACTCAGACAGTCCTTCTAATTCAGCCTCTCATTTGAGATTACAAACTTGTGCCACCAAGTCCAGCCCATGTGGTATCGGGAAATTAAAAATAGGGTCTTGTGTTAGCTAGGTAAACACTTTAAATGCTGAGTTACCATTCCCATCCTCACAATAACACACACACACACACACACACACACACACACACACAGAGAGAGAGAGAGAGAGAGAGAGAGAGAGAGAGAGAGAGAGACAGAGAGAGAGACAGAGACACGTTTTGAACAATTTAAAAAATCTAAAACAGAAAACAAATGTGGTTGAAAACAGATCAGATAACTCAAACTAGGGCTTCGTTTCAATCAACAAATTACTTATACAAATCAGAGCCATGATCATTGGTTGCATTTGACTTATATTAAAATATAAAGGTTTCATAAATCTGAATTATAATTGTAAATTATTTAAAATTACTAATGCTTTCAAGAAAACAAACTTATTTTTATCTCTTTTAAGTATATTTTGTAAAAAATTTGCATATTTTAAAAATGTAGCTGGCTTTTAAGAAAGTTTTTTAAATGTTTGATAGAGATTTGAACATAAAAATGTTTTAAACCTCTATTTCTTCATAAGTTTTATAAAATATCACATTGCACCAGGATTCTAATATACTAGAGACCCCCGTGGAGTATAGTGAAAAGAGTTCTATGTAGTTCTTTTGTCTTTTTCTGACTAATGGAAAACAAATGAAATGATGAAAAAGTCGCATTAGAGTCAGTCACACATCATAAATTGCCTTTCTTAGTGTGTCATTGTACAAGATGGCTTGATGTGCCACAGGGGAGAATTCCATTAGAACACACACCCTTTTCATTCAGAACCCCAGCTGCACAAGGCAAAAAAATCAAGTGTAGGAACCCCATGTGAACACCTAATGTTATAATAGGTGTAGGCAACTGGGGATGAAAATCAAACTCAAAAGCTACAAAGAATGTAAAACTTCCATTCATCATGATCTCTACATAGTATCAGACCTGACAGATTTTTCAAAAATCTATTTTATTTTATTCAATCACTTAAAATTACCCACCAACTAAAAAAAAAAATTACAGCAATTCTTTCAGTAAGTGGATGATAGCAATATTTGGGCATTCTGGTCATCAAATGTTAACTTTTCTCTTTCCATAAATTCATTTTGTAAGTAAGAAAATAATTTTACAACATCTATTAAAATATTATACTTTCAAGGGTCGTATCAATAAATCTGACATTAAGTACTATATCTTAGTCTTAATGATTTTTATGCCTTATACACACAAAGACCTATCTTCCCTACTGAATTTAAAAATAAACTGAAAATGAAAGCAATGATTTGGAAAAGAATGAAAATATTTTAGCACTTATGCCATCTGCTACATAATATAATATTCACAACCCTTTCACATGACTTGTCTTTCAGTTTTGCAAAGGACACATGGTGATTTATACACTGCCCAAATCTGGTACGTAGTAGTCTCAGAGTATATGAGAAAGAAGACTTGATCAGCTTGCTATTTTCTTCATTTTTTCTTTATAATGACTACAAATTTTAACACTGATGCTGATGGGCACTTATAGAAGAGATAAATATAAAAAATGGTTTCCATACTAATGTGAGTAAAATATTCCCTTACGATGACATGTAAGCCTAACATTTGTCATTGTTTGATCATTTTATAATCTAAAATATATGTGGACTTTCTTCTTATGGGAAGCTAATTTTCAAACTACAATTTAAGAGATGTTGATTGTTTAAAAATGCATACTAAAATGTGGAAGACACCAAAATACCCATCAACAGACCAATGGATACACAATTTGTGGTTTTTGTACACAGTGGAATACTAATTGTCTGTTAAGACAGATAGATTGGAGGCTTTTCTAGGTAAATGGAAACAACTTGAAACCATCATGCTCAGTGAATCGAGTCTGAACAATGTTGAATGGTTTCCCTAATATGAGAAAGCCAGATCACAGTCATTTTACAAAACTAGCTGAGGGGAATAATGGGAACTAGTGAGGACGGGAAGAAGAGGAAAGGGTGAAAAAGGGAGAGGGGAAGGGTTTGTAATTTTGCTACTATATGTATATGCATAAAATATTCAGGATCAATGTAAACATTATGTATTGCATATATACTATCAATAAAATGGGGGAAATGTACTAAATTGCACAAATAAGAGTATTTCGTTACACATATAAGCAAAGAGTATATTATTATCTTAATTTTAACTTCTAGGCCGCTTCTCCTCTGAAATTTTATAGAGTCGTAACTCTATTAAACAACACATCCTCCTTTCTTTCTTTTACCATCTGTCTCAGCTTATGTCTTTTGCCTCATGAAAACATTCACAACTCGAATAGAATATCTGGTTTACTAAATTTTTATATACCACTGATACTGAAATTTAAATGAGCAAACATGTTTCAACACAACTATTTTCCCAGCCTTTTTAGACTACACAACTAGAAGAATTGTTTCATTCATCTATTATTAACTTCTCAACACTTATATTCCAAATCTGGCCAAGTGCACTTGAACAGATGGTAAATACAGTCACATAAACTACTGTTGCTTTACCAGGCCTGTAATTCCAGTACTATGGGAAGCTGAGGCGGGAGGATCACAAGATTGAACCCAGCCTGGGAAACTTAACAATTTAGTTAGACCTTGTTTCAAAATATAAATCAAACAAATGAAAAAGACCTGGTAATGTAGCTCAGTGTGAAGCCTCTGGGTTTATCTGTCATGTCATTATCAAAAGTAAAAGTGTTACTTACACAAACACACATTATATATAATAGAAACAAGTTGATTTTAATATTGTATTTCATTTAAAACAATATATTCCAAAATATTTTAAACACTGCAAACTTTAGCTAGTACAGAAACAGTGCTCTATTACAATATGCTATATTTATAATATAGTGCTGATAAAAAACAGTACTGATAAAATATATAGCATATAAGCATTTGGTAAACACAGAAAAAACCTGAGAGAAATACAACTAAAACAGGATATATTATAGGAACTTTGATAAAAGGATGTTTTGAAACAAAAGTCAACTGAGTTAAAGAAAAGCAAAAATCATTAGTCTTGCACAAGAAGAGTGATGTTAATAACTGATACGCTACTAAACTAAATTTTCTCCTTATTTTAATATAATTGTTAGTATGTCCATAAACAGTTATGAAACATGATATTCAAAAAGAGCTCATAATGTTAATGAACTTGCAATATAAACATTATCATAGGTCATATTGTTTCTCCTGAACAGGTTACATTTCTTTGTTATTACACTTTCATTTACATAAAAGTACTTTGTTTGGAAAGTTGATGTTGGTTGAACACTGCTGTGTTGTCCTCTCAGACTAGCAACACTATTTCCATTGTTTTTGTGCTTTGAAAAATACAACATCTGATGGTACAGCCATAATTTCTGCATATCCATTGGAAGTTCTTTTTGGACACTGCATTTTAAGGTTCATATTTTAAGCCAAAATTGTATTATTTTTATGTCAAAATATTTTAATATTTGAGGGATAATATTTTTTAAAAGAAACACAAAAAGAAATTCTGAGATGAGCACCCCTGGCTACCTAGAAACTGTTGAATTTTTGAGGAAGACAAATAATTAAAAATAATATAAAAATACAGTAAAATATAGACCTGGAAATACAGGCTTCTTATTTTAAAAAGATAACTTTTCCTAGGCAAATTTTGGTGAGGAATTACACACACTCACTCTCACACACATTCAAAAATATGTATATCACTTGCACTTACACAGACAGGAAACATAAATTTAGAATGAAAAGTTTAAGTTTTTCTTTTTCTTTCCTTTTTTTTTTAAGCAATAGTTCACTGAACCAACAACAGAGAAAGAAAAGGTATTGGCCAAGAACTGAAGCAATTTTCCATTAGAGAGAGAAAAGAAAAACAGATTGAAGCTTTTAGCCTAGAAGCCAAGAGAAGGGCCCGAGGGAGGTCCCAAACCTCTCCTTTTTAACCAGTAGCTGCCAGGTAACCAGTCCCACCGACAGAAAGGCTAATGTAACATGTTTGTTGTCTCACTCCACATGGCCAAATTTAGAGTATTTCATGTTTCCACTTTAAAAGCCACGTATCTAGTAGGTAGATCAGGCTGACCGAACTCTGTAAGAATTCCTCAGTTCTCAAAAAGTGTCAACCAGAAAATGCAGCCACATATGGTAACTTTCACATGGGACTCACGAACCTGAGCCTGTCAGGAAGTGCCCGATCTTGTTACTCTTTGTCACCATCTTGAAGGAAAATCTCATCTATGATCCATCTGTCGTGAAGTCCTACACTCGAGTTCCCTGCGCACTTTGTCCTTGGAACTACATCTTTCACTGCTAAACTTTCTAACCAACAAGTTCTGTTCTTTTGCCTTAATTTAGTTACATCGTGAAGAACTTCATCCATTTTCTTACCCTGTAGCATCTTAACAGAAAATTTAGTCTCTTCTCCTTTTTGGAACTAAAGCGTGAATCTCTCCTGAGGATGCTGTTTTTCCTGCATCCTTTGTGACAGATTGCTATGATTCCTAAAATCCAGGCTCCTGATGTCCCAAGTGACCTACTGCTATCACTGTTGGCCTTTGCTCCCATCTGAGGTTTATTTACTTCTAAGAGCAGAAACATCATCTTTACTGACATATTTTTCTGGAACTATTCAAGATGAATTCAGAAGTTCGACTCTATATTTAATTCACCGTCTTGTTATCTCCTACATAACTTTTCAGGAGTGACTATGAGAATACATTATTTTATGATATTAATTCCACTTTAACTTCTATGGACTATTTTTAATTCTTTTTCAGAATGTTACCTCCTGACACTTTTTATCATGTAATTCATGACTCTTAAAATAAATTTTGAAAGCTTATTCAGAAAGATTTTTAATAAGCACATGTTACATGTATTTAAAACTTTTTCCCAGTAAACCCTTGTTAGACTCCAGTATTATATGTGTTACTATTTAACCTTTTATTTTTCTAGCTGCTTTGCAACCTGCTGCTTAGTTTTTAAAAAATACTACGTAACCACTGTGTTGTTCAGATTAGTGACTTTTCATTCTTAAGTTGTTTCTCAGTTTTCCTTTGTAACCTTTTAAAAATGTCAGGTTCACCTTCTATGTTCTGTAACGCCTCATGCATACTTTATGCCTTTCTAGGTCATATCAACAGTAAGAGGTATCTTACCTCTTTAAACAAAACCTCTAGAGTCTCTTCCACCCTATATATAAGCATTCTATTTAATTAAATGATTCCTCTCTCTGAATCATACGTTTTTCTTATTTTCTTTTTCATCCCTTTTTATTCTCAGCACACACTTAGCTCAACTTCTTCCTATATTGCAAATATATACAGATAAATAATATATTTTGTAAATACCACTGTCTCCCCTTCTAGTTTATCTTCATCACATTCTCTTTACCTTCTCCCATTGCTATTTTCCTTAGAAACAAAACATGTGCAGAATACCCTTATTCATAGGTTATATTTAATATCTTGCAATATGGATGGCAAGATTTAAAATAAAAGTAAGGAGTGCAGCAACAAATAGAATATAGGAAAAATATATTGCTAAGTCTTGTATCTTAGTGTTTGGATTTGTGTGTATTTGAATAATTGTAGGGAAGATATTCTTTAAGAGTTCTTTGTCAATAATTCATACTTCAATTTTTCACTCTTAGACTCTCTCTCTCTCTCTCTCTCTCTCTCTATATATATATATATATATATATATTCTTTAGCTGGTATATAAGGTTGTGTGTGGTCTGGCCCATATAGTATGAGCATGCATGATGTGTGACATTTAGGACCTGAGGCAGGAAAGACATCTCCGTAGAGTTTTCTTTTTTCTTTCAGTAAATATCATGAGCAAGGACCTTTGTGGATAAAATAGTTGGAGTATTAAGGACACCAAGCTCACAGCCACTGTTCACAAAATACACGTCCTTGAGAACAAATTACTTGGTCTCCTAGGGAGTTGTGTGAATTGGAAACTTTTTTTTTCCATAATATGGGTTGCTTGAGAGGTTACATCCTTTCTGAGCCTTGGTGTTTCACACCTTGGCGATCTTTCTCTGCAGCCTCCAACCCGATTGCTTACGTTTGCAGCTGAGTTGCACGTTCTCCTCTGCACCCCTGTGGTTGCCTTCTGCCCTTTCTCCTTTGCTCAGCTAATGTTACACTTCAGGCTGTTGTTTCTCACCTATTACAGATTTTGCATAAAGTTTATAATTATAATAGATTTAAAAGCACTCAAAACACAATTTTGATCAGTGCAGGCAAAAAATCATATATTATTTTCAAGTTTCTTTAAATTAAAAGATAAGATATTTGCATTTACCATGAACAACGTGTTTATGTAAGGATTTCTGTTCTTTTGAAAAATACTGTCTCTCTCATTTGTGTATTTTTACCTTCCTTCCTATCAAACTCACTTCAGCTACTGTAGATACTTTAAGAAATGCTCAAAGACTGGAAGGTTGGCACAGAAGTTAAAGCACTTTCCTTGCAAGTGCAAGGTCCTGAATTCAGTTCCGCAGCACCACATAAAGCCGAGTGTGGTGACACACTAGGACCTATGGGGTTACTGCCGTATCGGTTAATATTTAGTTATCTGCAGCCTGGAGGAATGGCTCAGCGGTTAAAGCGCTTGAGCAAGCACTAAGCCAAGTGCTAAGTACCTGAGTTCGACTCCCCAGCAAAGAAATATTCAACATTGGAGTGAATAAAATAGTCACAGATTTTTTTAAAAAAAGAGATTGAGACCAAATTAATTTTATGCATAGAGGCAGTTATTTTGAGACATTTTTAATCTTTGAGGAAATAAATGTGCATTTCTAAGTTAAAAGTTGTATTAATATTAAAATAAAATGTATCTTAAAAATGTTTTGCCACACATAAAATTATAATGAAATCACATTATCATGACCACATTTTTTATTGAAAAAACAGTTAAACATATTTTTCTCAAAAATTGCCAAATAGTTTAGGACTTGCAAGCATTCACATAATCGATATATTGATAGATGCCTGTTTAACTCACTTTTTTATAGAATTTATATTTTTATCTACTCTATTTATGAAGACATAAATAATATGGTACTTAAATTTGTAACAATTCTAAGTTATAATGGTAATTCCACAATTTATTCAGATGACCTAATGATTAAAAAATTATACTCCAGGGCTGGAGGAATGGCTCAGCGGTTAAAGCACTTGCTTATCAAGTGCTAAGTCACCTGCTAAATATCCGAGTTTGATTCCCCAGCACCACATAAGCTGGGCTTGGTGGTGCACGCCTATAATCCCAGCACTCGGGAGGCTGAGACAGGAGGATTGCCATGAGTCCAAGGCCAGCCTGGGCTCTGAAGTGAATTCAGGATCAGTCTGGACCAGAGAGCGAGACCCTGTCTTAAAAAAAAAAAAAAAAAAAAAAAAAAAAGTTACTTATCTGGAACAATGGCAGGTGCCAAAGATGAAAGAAATATTCTTAAATGCTTTTCATCCAGTCCAATGCAACCGAAAGGAATGATGCTTTTAAACCAGAAAGTTTTGTTATTGTCCATAGACATTGTTAGAAAAGAGAAAGAATCTGCATAGACCCCAGTAGAGAAAATAAAGTATGTACCTTGTATTTAGTTTGTTTTCTATCTAACACATTGCAAATTGACATGACTTACTGCAGAAATGAGTAACACTTAGATATAAGGTAATTTACATTTCATTAAAAAATGCAACAGTAGATTTAGAGGTATCGGAATTTGTATGTCAAATAAATGCTATTATTTTTCATGTTTCACTAATTTAAAAATAATACTAATGTAAATTTCATTTAGAAATGTAACACACTGTGATTGCATTATCAATCATAGCATGCTACCATAAGTGAATAGTGGTGGGACTAGAGTGGACTCTTTCACATTCTATCCTAGTGATCCACTGCTTTGAGGTCATATGTCCAGTAATCTCCAGCATGCCCTAGTCACCACAGGCCTGTAAGCTACGATCCAACACATGCTTGTGTTCCACCACACACCTATAATCCACCCCTCCCAACCAGGCCTCAGTTTCTCACAGCACATGGAATCCATAGGTACTCCACAAACACCCAAATACATGAGGCCTTTGGGGAACATTCCAGATTCAAGCCATGAGAAATATATTGCAAATGTTTTCTTGAGGGCTTGTAGATACAAATTAAAAGGTAGGAAATAAGTTGTAAAATCTCAAGTTTTTGGGGGAGGAAGTCGGAAGCACAACAATATGACTAAAGTTATAGAAAAACAGAAACTTACGTAGGTGCTGGCAAAAATATTTTATTATATATACCAAATTCTCACAAGACTAGGAAATAAAACTATTGCTTTTTGTGATCAGATATGTCATGCTGCTGTGTTTTCATAAGGTGAAAATCATAATTTTAATAATAATAATTTATATACTGCTGTAGCGAGAAAAACTGTATTTAATTTGAGACAGCCATATTGGAAAGGAGTTAACTTTTGCATGTACTTTCAGGTTTTTTTTCAGGTTCTACTATTGTCTTTTCCCTCCATTTATAACCTATGTATATAACACACAGTGGTTACATTGAACTTGCGTAATTTGTGCACATGTGTCTGCAGAGTCAAATCCTTTCCCCTCCTCCTATTTGGCCCTTCTGCATCCTCCGCATCCTCCCAAAATCCCACTATCATCACCATTTGGTTCTACGGGATGGCGGTATTCTGTGTTTCTCATATCAGAGAAGTGAGAAATATTAAATGTCATACTTAACTTTCTACTTCTGACTCCACTAAGCATGACGGTCTCAAGTTGCATCAGTGCTCCGTTGTGTACATATACTACAATGTTTGTATCCATTGATCTGTTGATGGGTATTTTGGTGTCTTCTATATTTTACTTATTGTTAGTTGTATTGCTATGAACATGGGTATACATGTAGCCATGTTATACATTTTTTTCTTCCATACAAATTTTTAACTCTTTTGAAATATATTCAGATGAGGTCTACGTTGCCCCCCACAGCTACACCTAACCAGAGTAAAAAAACAAGGTTTTGTTTAATGAACAAAATAGACCAGAGGACTTAAGACTATTGACTGTTCATGAGTTCCCAGAATGTTCAGCCCAAGTCTTTTATTAAGAAGTGGGAAGTTACAGAAAGCAAGATTTAGCAAGGCAATAATTAACCATGATTTAGGAACCATAAAAACTGAACATAGGGGAAGTGGGCCACAGTCTCAGGAAACAAATAACCCCTGCACAGAAGGCACGTGTACCTGTTCCCAGTCCCACAGAGTGGGCAAAAGACTTTGGTTCTTAACTAGAAAAGAGAGTAAACATTCTTCTCCAAATTCCTCAACTGAGGACCTGATGGGACAGATACAAGCACAATGCCTTTATGAAGCTATCCACACGGCCAGTTCTTAGAAGCCAAGATTGTTATCACAACAAGATTCTGGGATTTGAAGTTTTTATGAACCTTTCCTGAGTGCCAGCAGGTATATACTGCTTTATGTCACTGGATCAAAGGAAATGTTTATCCTCAGCCTTTTGCGGAATCTCAATACTGCTTTCCATAATGGCTATTATCAGTTTACAGTCTCACCAGCAATGTAAAAATGTTATTTTTTCCCTACAATTTCACCAGCATCCATTGCAGTTTGATTCCTTGGTATGTGCCAGTTTCACTGGAGTATGATGGTATCTTAGTGATGCTTGATTAGCATGTTTATAATGGTCAAGGATGTTCAACATCTTATCGTAAATTTTCTGGCATTTAAACTTCATCTGAAAAGTGTTCATATGGTCTTCTTAATTCAATGTAAACAGTCAACTGAATTCCTTACTCTTGATTATCAATATGTGGATTCACTTATCTCTTATGGGGCTTTTAAATAACAGATCATACATTACTCTGTTTTGCTTGCGGTATTTGGGGCAGTCTGTGGTACTGACAATGAAATGATCAGTTTCTCAATTTGAATTCTTAATGTATTTTCTATAAGTATATAGTTGTAGAAGTTAACATACTAGTGATAAGATTTATGTTAGTATCAGGTCATGAAATTTACTGATACTAGCTTGAAAAACAATCTTGAATATATATTTTATAATGTAGAAATAAATATTTTATTAAAATAGATTAATATCATAATTAATATAATGTATATTATAGAAAATCAAAGAAGCTGGAAGAATGCCACCATTATAAAATGGAGCTGAAATAAAAAGGATTTCACTTAGCATTTTCTTATGGACACAGAATATACATGCTGTCTAATGTAAAGAAACTGAATTTTCAAAGCAAGAACCACTCCAAAGTTAATTCATATTGTCAGAATCTGTTATAGCTGTGTGCTGCCAAAACAGTCTGTTTGAGTGAAATTATTAAAATTACTTGGGTTCAATATTTACAAAATTCACAAAAGAAGAAAGTGTGTATTATTTTGAGTTTTGAATAAATGCAATAGCAGGTTACAGTGTTTGAAGTGGTTTCCACAAAGGAGGTCCTGACACTAATACATAGAGCATAAATAGCTATGATTAAAGCAAACTGATGAATATTAAGTGCACTCAGTGCTTTGAAGAAGATGAACACACAGGTAAGACCAAAGATGAGTAGTCCAGACACTGATTCATTAGACAAGTATCTATGGCTGACAGATGCACAATATTCTGTAAGTGGTACAAGTATGAACAGTATCTAGTTACACCATAATATGAAGCAGGGGAAAGGATTTATTGCAAATGAGACAGGTACGCGGTATTGAACACAGATTGGCAAATACATTCTGTACGGCAAATCTGCACCACCCCCTGCTTTCGTAAGTAACATTGTGATACTTAATTCTGACCGTTAGTTTGGAAAATGCCCAGGAAATTTGTAAAATATACTTTTGGACGCATCTGTATGGGTCCTAGGGTGTGATTGGGCCTTACATCAGGCCCTTGGCCTCTTCGTGGTTGGCTCTTTATACTCTGCCTTCTGGAAGTCACACATTGAGCAGCTCACCTCTATGTCGTTTGCTATGTTTTGGCCTTGAACCCAGGCCATCATGGACTAAGATCTTTGAAGTACATGGACCAACATGAGACCTTTCTTACATAAGATGTGCATGCTAGGTATTTTATCCCAGAACAAAAAAGGAGAGTAAAACAAAAGTTTCATAGGATAACAGCTGTAATCATTATTTCTTATCATTTGTCTATGGCTCATTTCATACTAACATTTTATATAAATACCACATGGCTGACGAAGACTAATATATTTTAGATCTCGTCCATTCTGTGAAGAGTTGCCACCTATTAGAAGAGAATATGAAACACTTAGAGCAGGGTAAAATTGTGTTCACTTTAATGTTAGTTCAAGGAATATCAATTTCAGTTATGGATATGGAGACCATCGGGATCATTTAATGAGCATTGTTAGTTTCTTGTGCTGCAACAATCCACAACAAACTCAAAGTCATGAAGTCTGAAGTCAGCATCATTAAGCCTAAATCAAGGTTTGCCAGGCTGTACTCACTCCAGTAAAGTATCCACTCCTTGCGCCTTGCTCTCTCTGCTCCTGTGACTGTCAGCATGTCTTGGGTTAGGCCACATCACTACAGTCTTCAAGTAATCTTCGTGGTCATCATCTCAAATATCCTTCTGCTTTGTTTTCACACTACATTATGTATGTGCTCTCTCCCTCCTTTAAATGACACATGTAATAGAATTTAAGGCCCAAATAGGTAATTCTGAGGAATCTCTCCATCGTGGTAATGTTACCTTAAACATGCCTGCAAACATTTTGCAAATTGGACAGCATTGATAGATTCCAGAGGATTATGTTATGATGTTTACGTTTTTTGGACAAGGGAAGAAGATGCAGACTAATGCATGAAGTATATTTTAAAATATACAAACATAATATATATATATATATATATATATATATATATATATATATATAACATATATGTTATATATAACATATATTATATATTATACATATTAATTATATATAATTATGAACAAAAATGCTAATTATATTTTAAATGACTTTGCCTTTAAGAGTCACAAATATTCAATTAACTTATAAAACTTTATCTGGGAATTCTCAGCTCTACCTTCTGTTTAGCTTTTGCTTTCCTGATCTGAACAGCTGTAGCAATGTAATAATTATATAAATAATAAATGTTACTTAAGCAACTGCATTGGACCAGTGAAGGATATGAATATAATTCAAAAATATTTGAGATGCATTACTTTCATATATTAGAGTCTTATAAGTGCTTAGGCATTACTATATGAAGCCTCGGAGGAGGAACCTACGTCTTTATGAGAGCAAGTTATGTTTTTTTTCAGATTTTTTAAATCTAAGTTATCTATTACACAGAATAAACTATTTTGATGATCCTCTGAAATATAGGCAGGTATTTCTAAGCTGTGATATTTCTCCTTCTGTTCCATCGCTATGTTCTTTTGTGCCTAACATTTGTCCTATGATAACTAGTTTACTGGCAGAGGGAGTTAAAAATTCTCTATATCAGGACCTAGATTTAGATACAAGATTAGAAGCTTGAACTGATATTTTTGAGATAAAATAATCGGGGAACTTGAGATGAGATGACTGTGTCTGCATGTGCACAGAACTTGAAACAGTGAGCCAGTGGACAGATTGTGGCCTCCGTGATGACCCTTCCCTTTTTAGATTTTCAAACTCTTTTGTGCTCCCCACTCCATTGTTCTGGGGCAGCGCAGAGTGAACAAGAATAACATATGGCAGAGCTGATGTTATGTCACTTAGCAGATTATGTTATTAGAAAATAGCAAGCTTGTGCTCCGTGTTCGTGCTCCTTGACTCAGGTCATTCACTCTGGGGAACACAAGCTGTCATGTTTGGAGCAACCCTACGGAGAGGCTTATTGGCAGGGAACTAGAGCCTCAGGTCAGCAGCCAGCGAGAAGCTGAGGTCTTTCAACAACCACCTGAGTGAGCTGGGAAGAAAATTATCCAGGCTCCCTTGAGCCCTCAGGCTTCTAGAGCCTGGGCGGACAGCCCAACTACGCACCCATAAGCCACTCCAGGCCTCCAGACACTATGGCAATGAGAAGGTTAAAACTAGTTGCTGTTCTAAATTCAAAAGCATTAGCATGTATTTATAAATGATATTAATGATGTATTTATGCACATTTGTATACCCATAAATTTGCAGACATATATATATATATATATACATATATATATATATATATGTATATATATATATATATATATATGTATATATATTAGAAATACATTTAAATTAACCAGCTTTAATATAAAACATAAAATCAAACAACTTAGAAGTATATGTATAGTTCAGCAAGAAAGCATATTAGTGGGTACCTGGTTTTATTAAACAAAAATTTATAAAATTACAATATTTAGATCAGACTAATTCTGTGCATGAGAGGAAAATTATAGCAATGGAATAAAGAAGGTTCACAAATAGTAGCAAAGTACACCTTCCAGACCAGTGGGAGAAATATGCATTTTTAAATAGATTGCACTGTTATTTCTTGCCAAAAAATTTGGTAAACATTGAGATATGATTTTTGACCAAATATCTGACTAAATTTTTTTCCTCTATTTGTATCCAAGATACATCGCAGAAAATCAAATTGCAATTAAAAATTTAAAATACAAGGAAAGGAACTCTTTTTTTATTTTAATAGATTTTTGGTAGTAAAAATGTTGAAAATAACTGAAAAATAATTCTGATTAAAATTTTAAGTGTGTACTAACATGTAGTTTAATAGGAATAAAAATCTCTGTTTTGCAATAGGAAAGTAAAGTGATCACAGAAAATAAATATGTGCTTAGTGAAGTGAGTCAGAAGCAGAAGGTGAAACATCAAATGGTCTCTCTGATATGACAGTCCCAGATTGCAACTATCTCATGGAACTTAAAATGAAAAACAAAGTGAACCAGGCAGGTAGGGCAGGGAGGGAAGGAGGGGTGGGTAGGGGGAGGGGCAAAAGGAGAGTGGGAAAGTCCTTGTCACCTTGACAACATAGGTATGTGCACAAAATACTCAACTTCATTGTAAACCTTAAAATTTGCACTAATACATATGAATAAAATGGGGAAAATAATTATGTAACGTACATATCTAAAAGATGAAATAAAATATTTGAAACATTTTCATTAAAAATAAATAATTGATGTTTGAAGAAATGTGCTTGACCAGATTTAAACATTGTACAATGTGACATGTTTTGATATATTACAGTACATGGTATGTTATTAATATGTACACTTTTTATGTATTTTTTGGCTAGGCATAAGTATTTCATTTCCCGCTATATTGCAACATGCATTGGTAATATTGAGCATGAGTATTTTATGCACATGTATCACGTCAACATAATAATCCCTTCCCCTCCCCCTTTTTGGCCCTTCTGCTCCCTCCCTCAGGCCCTCAACTCCCGCTATCAATATATTTTGGGTTTCTCTTAGAGAAGCCATGCGATATCTCACTTTCTGGGTTTGACTCACTTTCCTAAGTATGATGGAACAAGTTGCAACCATTTACCCACAGAATCCTCAAATATATCTGCCTTTATAGAAGAGTAGTGCTCCATTATGTACATATACCACAATTTTTGTATCGATTGGGTTATTGATGGGTATTTCAATGTCTTATATAGTTTAGCTATTGTGCATTAATTGTGCTGCTATAAAAATGGGTACACATTGCTTTCAACTCTTTTGGGAAAATACCCGAAAGAGCTATTGTAGGATTGAGTAGAATACTTATTTTGAGCCTTTTGAGGAATCTCTTGTACTACTTTCCAGAGTGGTTGTAACAGTTTATGAACCCACAAGCAGTGTAAAAGGATTCCTTTTTCCATACAACCTTGTTAGCATTAATGATGTCGAACATTATTTCATGTATTTGCCAACCATTTGAACTTCTTTTTTTTTTTTTTTAAGTCAGGAGCTTGCTTTATAAACCAGAGGCTGGTCCTGAACTCACTATGGAGCCATTTGAGCTTCTTAATCTGAGAAACACCCATTCATCTTAGTTGTTCATTTTTTAATCAGATCTTTGATTTTGAGAGTTCTATTGTTCTTCAGTTCCTCATATAGTCTAGTTATTAGCCTCTCATCTGAGTTGTAGGTGGTGAAATGTTGTTCCTATTTTCTAGGTTCTCTCCTCACTGTGTTGGTAATTTCCTTTGCTGTGCAAATAAATGTTATTTTGATACAATTCCATTTGTTGATTCTGGGGGCCGCTTCTTTTGCATCATGTGTCCTATTTAGAAAGCCCTTGCTTACATTCACATTGCATAGATTTTTGTCTATCTCCTCCTCCAGTAGGTCTTACTATCTAAGTCTTTGTGCTATTGCTTTGTAATATAACTTGATTTCTGGAATCATAATGCCAACTGCTTTTTTTCATATTACTCAGGACTACTTTGGTTATTCTGGGTCTCTTTTGGGTCCATGTGATTTTAAGAACTGTTTTTTTAAGTTCTATGAAATAGAAGGTGGTTGGTATTTTGATAGGAATTGCATTGAATCTGTTTATTAGTGTTGACAGTATAGCCACTTTGACAACTTCGGCAACTTTAATTCTCCATATCCAGGAAGCATCTTCTCATTTTATAATGTCTTCTTTTTTTCAGCAAAACTAGTGGGTTTTTTTTAAAGAGTTCCTTCACTTCCTTAGTTAGGCTTACTTCCAGGTATTTAATTTTTTGAGTGAGAAGTTAGTGAGAACAGCATTATTCTTCTCAGCTCTCTCTCTCTCTCTCTCTCTCTCTCTCTCTCTCTCTTTCGGTGAGTTCATTGTTACTGTCGAGGAATGAATGCTATCGATTTTTAATGTTAATTTTGTAAACCTGCAATTTGCCTAAATTAGTCAATTAGTTTTAAGAGTTTCATGGTGGACTTTTGGGGGACTTCTATGTGTAGAATCATGTCTGCAATAAGCATGGCTTAAGTTTTTTCTTTCTGATATATATTTTCATTATTTTGCTCTCCTGCATAATCACTCTGGCTAGGGTTTCAAGAACTACATTGAATAAGAGTGGTGGGAGAGGATAACCTTGTCATGTTCTGAGTTACAGGGAAATGCTTCCAATTTCTCCCCATTTACTCTAATATGTGCATAGCTTGACATAAATGGCTTCTATCAGTTTGAGGTAAGTTCAATCCACAGATATTTTCCTCAGGGTTTTTGTCAAGAATATACAATGTGTTTTTCAAAGGCCTTCTCTGCATCAATTGGGATGGTCTAATAATTATTGTTATTACTTTTATTAATATGGTATAATACATTCATAGATTTATTCACATTTACGTAGATTTACATGGAATGAAGCTAATTTTACCATGTTGTATGATCTTTTTCATAGTTTATTTGCCAGTGCCTCATTGAGATTTCTTTGCTTCTAGATTAATGAAGCAGATTCTTGATTCTCTAAGACCTTAAGTTGCATCATTAAATTGGTTATTTGGAATTGCTCTATATTTTTGACATGAACATTTATATCTATTAATATTCATCTCAGCATGCTTTCATTGTGCCCCATACATGCTGGTATGATGTGCTTCCTCATTGGATCTAGGAGGTTTTTAATTTCCCCCTTGACTTCTGTGATCCATTGTTTGTTTGGTAGTAAGTTATTTAGTCTTCATATATTTGAATGATCTCTGTAGCATCTTTTGCTGTTCATTTCCAATCTTATTCCAGTGTGATCTGAAAGTAAGCCAGAAAATATTTCAACTTCTTTGTACTTATTAGAACGTGCATTATGGCTTACAGTATGTTGTATGTTAGAAAATGCCCCATGTGCTGCTGAGAAAAAAAGCTTATTCTGTTGTTGCTGGGCAAGAATACTGTAGATATTCACTAAGTACACTTTTTCCAGAGAGTGGTTTAACTGTAACATTTTTATTTATTTTCTGTCTGGTTAACCTGTCTCTCTATGATAATAAAGCATTGAAATCCCATACTATGATTATATTGGGGCCTACATGGTCTTTTAAGCCCAGCAATTTTTTACTTTACAAGTTTGGGTACCCTGAAGTTGGGAGCATATATATTGATAATTGTGATTTCTTCCTTTGGATTTTTGCCTTAACCAGTATATAGTGTCTGTCTTTCCCTCTCTTGATTTATTGTGCCTTAAAATCTGCTGTGTCTGGGACTACTATAGCTACCCCTGCTCCTTTCCCAGGTCCAGTGTTTGGAATATTGATTTCCATCCTTTCATTTTCAGTCTATGTGTTTCTTTATGGGTAATGTTTGTCCTTGGAGGGAACAAATTGTGAGCTTTTGTTTTCTGATCCAATCAGCCAGTCTGTGTCTTTTGATATGTGAGTTGATACCATTTACATTCAGTGTTTTCGTAGTGGCACATTTTCTATATCATGTCATTATTACGATGCTTTGATGTCAGTCTGCTGATTTGTATTCTTGTTAATTCATTCTTCTCCTCCTATTGTTTCCTTTTCTCTGCAGTCTTTGGTGCTATTCGTCTCCCTATCTCTGTCTAGAATTCCATGAAGTATTTTTTTTTTTCAAATAAAGGTCTAGTGGTCATATATTTCTTCAGTTTTTCCTTGTCATAAAAAGTTTTAACTTCTCTCTCTGTTTTGAAGGATACTTTTCCTGTGTTCTGCATTATTGGTTGGCATTTAAAATCTCTTAGTACTTGGTTGATGTTGCTCCACTGTCTTCTGGCCTTTATTGAGGAGTGTGCAGCAATCCTGATGAGCTTGTCTTTGTGTGTTACTTTCTGTTTGTCTCTTAGAGGTTTTAATATCATCTCTTTGTGTTGAGTCGCAAACAATGTAATTATCATGTGTCATAGGAAGGTTCTCTTCTGGTCAAAGTTATTTGGAGATTTATATGCTCAAGGTTTATTTCCTTTCTTAGATTTGGAAAATTTTCTCCCATGGTTCTATTAAATGTGTCCTATAATCCTTTTGCTCTGTTCTTCATATTCTCCTACACTCCTGTAATTCTGAGGTTGTTTCTCTTTGAGAAGTTCATCAGTTTTTGCAACCAGACTCTTTTCTGTTGGTTTTCAATCTTCACTGTACTTAAGATTCAGATTATCACCTTATCTTCAAAATTTGATACTTTATCCTCAAAGTGTTCAAGCTGGCTTCCTGTTTTTATGTGTAAGATTTTCATATTCTGAAGTTCGGCTTTCATTTTTTTATAACTCTACTGAATTTTTCTTTGATTTCTTAAATTGTCATCTTAATTTCTTTATTTAATTTTTCTTTATACTCCTTATACTTTTCACCTATTAAAGATTTTCCCTCTTTGATTATTTCCATTGTGAACTCCTTGTACATCTCTTTTCTGTAGAGTACTGAGATTTTGGTGACTAGGTCTACTATACTTTCAATTTCACTTCCTCTAGGTTCTACTGCTTCAGAAACCATGTTGTCAGGTCATCTAGCCAGGCTTACTTTTATTTATTTATTTATTTATTTATTTATTATTTATTTTGCAGTTAAATTATTGCCTCATTTCCCAATTGTTCTATTGCTTTTGAATGTGGTTCTGGTCGTATTGATGGACTCTGTCTCTACCCGCTGTGCTAAATGTGTAAAGGTTACTGACCGCTTCAAGGTGACAGAATCTCACCAAGGGTCATAGGACCTGACTGGTGAGAGGCCATTCTTGTGTTTTTATGTATTATTCAAAATATAATTAAGTCAAAAACATAGGCATGCTTATACTAATAAATTCTTTCACAAATTCATTGTAATTAGCACCAAAAGGCAAAATAACAAACCAAACTAATAAAAAGAGTATTTGAAATTTATTCCACAGAAAAACTGTGAGTTTTTAATATCAAGAAGATCCATATAAAATTTTTATATTTGTAAGTAGGTGAAATAATCTCAAGAATTTATGCACATTTATTGAAATATATTTAAGCATATAGATTATATATATATATGATTTTCAACTGCTAATTACTAAGATAAATTTCAAAAATTCAATCATAAAAATAAATGGAATGATTTAGCAATCCTTTTATTAAAAATCAGTGTAATTCATATAAAATAGAACAAAAATGAACACCATTACCACTAAATATATGTTCATGTTCACATAAATATGTCTTATTTTCTATTTAGTCTCTTTATAGTCCAATTGTCTGTATGCAATGTAAACACACACACACGCACACACACACACACACACACACACACACACACACAGACATTATAGTGCCCAGATTGGAGTTCAATAAAAAAAGAAAAGTCATATCTCAGTAGGTGTCTCTTAAGATGGAAACAATAAGGTTAGAGACAAAATTGAAGAAAAATAATTCAAGAAAAACATTTCAACTCAAGTTATGTAATATGAACATTATAGCATATTATAATTACATAAATATTTTAGACTACCAAAAGTACACATAGAGTTCTAGTACAGTAGATAAAATGTGTGTAATCATCAACTCAGAACAGGAAGGCTATTTCTTGTGTGTTTAAATTTTAAGACTTTTAACATAAAGATGCATATTTATGCAGGTAATTAAAGGTAGATGCATACCATAAATCATTCCCTTCAGTAGAAAAGAGACTGAGGATTTAGCCTATGAGAATAAATTTTCATATTACAAGGAAAATTCTCCAAATTAGCATATTTTTTCATTATTTAAAAATAAAAAATAATAATTAGATTATTTACTAATAAAAAAGAAAAGACCTTTCTCCTAATTAAACTGAGAATTTATATATTATTGACATCTAAAACTTCAGTAAGGAAAAAAATAGTGTCAAACAACAATAAGGTGAGAGACATGAGTGGAAAAAATTAGCCCTTACTCTAAACCTAACTGGCTCTCTAGATTCCTGAGCACTGCCATGGTATGTTACAGTCTTTGGGGATGTCAATTAATAGGAGCATTTTTATGCTAGCCTTCCACAGCAAGCATTTTAAAAGCACATTGCAATGATTTGATTTCAGACATGTCACCAATAATGTTTTATCTTACTACTTGACTTTGGAGCAGCCCTGTGAACTGATGTGGCTTGAAATTTCATTCTGCATGTTTTCTATAAGTCAAAAAGAAAAGAAAAATTAAAAAAAAATAGAAGAAAGGAAAAATAAGTTGGAGGTTGTAGTTGAAAAAATCCAAAGAAATTTCTTTCAGAGAGTGTCTAGGGTCATGTTTTTGTTTGAAACACACTTAACAATTCCACCAAAATTCTTATATGAGTTATTTAGCAAAATGTCATAGGATGAGAGCCTCAAATTGTATTAGAGTCCTCCTGCCCATAGAAATCTCACAGTATTATGTGTTTAGTATGGTTGTGAATTGAATCCTAAAATTTGGCTTTACATGTCTGTCAGCAAAATGGAAAAACAAAGCAATGAGAAAAATAAATAGCTATGAAATATGATTGAAATTATTATATCAGATTTTCAAATAATAACATGTAAGGGCAAATTTCATAGGGTTATATTTATGTGACAGGGCTAATGTTTTTCACCTTTTTTCTCAGTTTTTAGTCCCTCACATACTTGCAGTCTCTGTTCCAGTAGACATTCTTAGTATACTTTCCCCATCCATGTATCTTTTGAAGTTATATTGAAAATGCAAATTCATAATGTCGCTATTCACCTGACTTCATTCACTGTAGATCCAAAGAGCGAATTGAGTGTGACACCCCTCTTCTGCTTGGCAGGCATTACCTGCTGTCAGTGTGATTTCACTCCTTATAAAATTGTCATTGTGGTTTTACCTGTCTTTTTTAGGAAGGATGCCGTGTCTTAAAGAACAAACCAAAAAGTTACTTTGATAATAAATTCAAAGATTTGGGCTCACTCTTTGAATATGGGAGGTCCAATGGGAATATTTAAACAATAGTTCACTTAAAAGACTGCATGTCTAGACATATATGTTAGAATAGAATTAGGGAAGTTCATAGTATTCTGTATAAATATTGCATACAATAGAGTAGTGGTTCTTACCAGATCAGCACAATCACTATCCTCAGAGAGCATTTTAGAATTTTAAAATACTGGTCCCCTCCTCAGAAAAAGTGAATCAAAAATCATGAGGCAGTACTGCTGAAATAAGGACAACATGAACTCTAGTGTGCTTTTAATTTCTGTGTAAATGCTGAGAAATAAATTTTTTAAAAATAATCAAGGATATCGGGAAATTTCCTATTATGTGGACAGTAACTAATTGTGAGTGCTTCCTCTTCTAGAGAAAATAGTTGGTAATTTTTAATACCTGAGCTTTTATACTAATGGCTATAAATTATCTCTACCAATAAGAAGTTGTAGGAGTTTGTGCAAGATACTTTATATAAGTTTCTAATTTTAATTTTGTATAAAGAAGACATACTAACAGCCTTTAAGATTATTTAATAAGACCTTAGTATACATTGGTTACTATTCTATCTTACTTTCATATTATTGAATTTATATGTCCTCTTAGGCAAAATGTTTAATCTTCTGAGCACCAGTGCCTCCACAAAATTTAGAAATTAATGCCTTCCCTGTAAGACTATAACACAAACCAAACATGAAAATATGTACCATGGAATTTAACACTGTGCTCTAGGGAATGATAAACAACCAATTTACATGGTATGATTTTAGTTGGTAGAATTTGCAGTCTTTTAAAAAATGCTCTCACATCTTGAATGATTTTATTGGTAAACATTAACATCATCGCATCCCTTGCTATTCTCTTGCATAAATTCAGTTTCACCAGGATAAATATATAATAGGTCTCTGAAAATGAGAATGTTCCTAGCTAAGTTCCCTATTCACATTCTATTTTGCTTCAACTAGATAAACCTCTACTCCACCACACACTACACTATCTCAATACATGACAACTCTTTAGTCAGCCCTGTCCTTTGTATCACCCTAGGCTCATTTCCCTTTGCATCATATTTCGTATGTGATTTCTCAGAAGTTCTTTTCTTCTAGTTTAAAAAAAAAATCCAGAAACTGAGCACACCTCACTTGTTCCTTTCTGCAACATCCATTTTCCGTGTGTATTTAACAGCCACTTAACTTGTGTCCATATTTAGGCCTCTGTCTCTCCTTTAATCATTTCTTGACCCAGAATCCAGACAGATATTTTATTTTTATTTGACACTACAGGAGTTTGATCCCCAAGGCCTTCGCATGGAATTATATCTCCAACCTTAGGCTTGAATCCGAGATCCTCTTGCTTCAGCCTCCAAGAGTGATATTTTCCTAATAAGTAAGTTATATCCTGTCTCTCTTCTCCTTAATCACCTAATGATCCTCATTGCATTCAGATAAAAGAGGAAAAGTATTTAAAATCAGTTAAATTATCTAGGGAGCAGAAGATCATTACTTTTAGCTTAGGATAGGTCAACGTTATTATGAAGATAGACAAAAAATTATGTAGTAATGAAAAAGTTTTTGACACATGCAAAATTTAAGCTTATTGATATTTAAATGTCCTGTATATCAATCACTTTCCTGTCTTTGGAACAAAATACTTAGATTCTCCACTTAAAGGAGAAGGCTTTACTATAGCTTACAATTTAGTGGGCTTAGTCCATGGTTATTTAGCTATAAGCAGAAATGATGTGATGGAAAGCCACTCAGCCCATGACACCTAAGAAGCAGAGGGAAACACGAAATATATCTTCCAATGTTCCATATCCAGTAACTCATATTTTATGAACAAATCCCACCTTCTAATATATATACATCTACAAGCTTATTTGTGGATTAACTTGCTTATAAGTATAGTGCTCTTAAGATCGATTCTTCCAAAATCCCAAATTCCAAATACATGAAGCTTGTGAGGATCATTTTTAGATCTAAACAATATACCCTCACTGATTCCTAAGACCTACCAACCATCCCATTATGTAAAATGCCTATAATCTATCTCCACGAGTACTCAAAAGTTTTAAAAGTTTAACATTGCCTAACAGTCCAAATTTAAAGAGTCAGAGCAAATTTCATGTGAGCCCCTGTAAAATGTGAATTAAGCAAATATCAGAGTGAATTAGGTATTTTATCTCTAAGACTCAGATGCAAAGTAAGTATTTTATGTTCTAAGATGCAGAGGAAATTTCATGTGAGCCCCTGTAAAATGAAAATGAGAACTTAGTTTTTTTAAGCAAATAATAGCAGAGGATACTATTTTCATCTTAAAAGAGAGGAATGGGGTAATAGAAAGGAACCAGATCAAATCAACACAAAATTTACAAGGCAAACCATCAGAGAAAAGTTCTTTACACATCCGGCCCCTGGAAGAGGTTTTGGTGAGATCTGAGCTCCAATGAACTCTGACATCCCTGTCCCTATGACCTTATTGGTAGGAACACATGTGGCCTGTCTTGAGATGGTTCTGTTCCACTGCTAGAGAGTCCAAGTCCAAGGTCTCTTCTGAGTCACAAGCAAACTTAGTTGTGAGGACTCGTGAAATCAAAGAAAAGTTAAACATTTCCAACATACAATGGCACAGGTAGATATTTCCATTCTAAAAGGGAGGAATCCAGAGCATAGAATGCAACTGGACCAAAACAAGTTTTAAACTCAGCAAGGCAAGGTATAAATCCTATCGCTCTGTTAAATCCTATAGTTCTGTATCCGAGCCTTCGTGATCGCACAACTTTTGCTTTCCAAGTGCCTGTGAAACTAGCATGATGTTGAATACGTCAAGGTTGGCCACTCAGTTAAGCAGTAGTCTAGCCCCAGGATCATGGCAGCCACAACGGTCCCTGAGCTCTTAGAAGGATGAACTATTTTGGGATTCACCTTGCTAGGCTGCCCTGAAGGATATTGTAAGGGTCCTTTTCTAAGGAGAGTCTTGGGGCTGGAGGCGATAAAAGTGCTTGCCTAGCAGCTCAAGGCCCTAGGTTTGACTCCCGTACATCACAGAAGTTGGGTATGGTGGCACATGCCTGTAATGCTAGCATTCAGGAGGCTGAGGCAAGAGGATTATGTATGTTCGAGTCCTGTCTGGGCTGCATAGTGAGTTCAGGACCAGTCTGTACTCCAGAGAAAGACCCTGCCTCAAAAAAAAAAAAAAAAAAAAAAAAAAAAAAAGGAAAGTATTTCCCCCTTTCACCCTTTAACTAATAAAGGGTGGTGTCTTGCTGAAACCAGAGAGACCTTCAAGACATTTTTTGGTAGTTCTAATTTCAAGTATCTGGCTTCTTTTTAATGCTAACCTTTTTTAATAGCCATGTGTTTTTCCACCTTTTTCTCCTTTTTTTTTTTTTTTTTCATTATAGATCTGGCTAAAAGATGCAAATAGTACTCACATGGTATCATATGATACTCTGAACATTGAGCTGTCTTGACATTTCCTCCACCAGATTAAATGGTTCACTGTTCTTAATCTCATTTTAAGTCAAAATCTTTGTATAAGGGCCAAACGCTAAAACTTTTTTTTTTTTTTGCCAGAATATCTCTGGACCAATTGCTAGTAAAATCATCTGTGGCATACGAAAAATCTTGAATCTAGCATTCATCATCCACACGTATATCAACATTCTGGTCTTCTGAATTCTGATTGTCATATCCCACCACTCTCAGCTCACAGCACTGTAAGGCTTTTCTAGCTAGGTTCTTTTAGCCTTTCCAAACTCCTCCCAAAAACCAAACCTGAAGGGCTCTAATCTGCATTGTGAGGTAAAATCACAGCCAATTTCTTAGTTATCTTGTTGTTGTTGCTGTTGCTGTGAGAGGAATACCTGACATCTGCAACTTAGGAGAGAAAAGATGTATTTTAGCTCAAAGATTCAGAAAGTCTCAGTCCGTGTATGGGCAGCTGGCAATAGTGGGTGCTCATGGCGAAGTCCTAGCAGCAGAGGAACTTGTAACAGCACGACATATGGGAAACCCGAGAGAAGGGAAGGCTGGAGAGAACACACATCCTTCTCGGCTGTGTCCCAGTGATGTACCACATGCCCGTACTCTATTACATGCCCCCAAGCAACCACACACATGTAATCTAACTCTCCACAACAGTATCCTCCTTTTAATCACACATGATTTCACAGGCATTCTACAGCATTCACGTCTTGAGGTTCTGGCGGGGACACACATTTCCAATCCAAACCCTGATTCTGACTTTTACTATAGATCTGGCTAAACCAACAGAAACACCTATGCCACAGTCTGAGTATTAGGCTGTCTTGAAATTCCTTCTGGTAGATTAGACCTCCACGTTTAAAGTTGGCTTCATTTAAAGTCTTAAAACATAGGCTAGATGAAGATTTTTTGGTGTGTGTGATTGTGAGAATGCATCACAAATTGCCTCTTTTTTCTATAGGATATTTGTTCCCATCTGAAAACTCTTTAGTCTGGCCTTTTTATTTTTATATTTATGTCACTTTTTAAAATCATTTGCACTTCAACTAGAATTAGCTATTAATCTGTGCTTACAACATTTTAGGATTTCTCTATAATGTATTTCAATACTTTTAAACACTCATCCCAGAAACAATTTGTAAAGGTTTTGAACCGTATGGTTAGGTATAATCACGAGCAACTGACTAATCAGAAAGAGAAAAGAGAATGGAGGAATTGGGGGAAGAAGGAGAACTATTCAACCTTTCAGGCCACACCTTACATGACCCACCAACACCTCCCAACTAGGGCCCACTTTCTTCCATTTATTTACAAATTTATTAATGGATGGACCTACCAATGAATAGAGTGTCCCTGTGACCCAATTATTTTCCAAAAGGCCACATTTCTGAAAACACAAAAACACTGGGGGAACACTTTCAATCTAACACATAACATGATAATAAAATTAAGTAAATATAGAAGTGTTTAAATCCATTCTTTCAATGTTTTTAATTTATCTTAGTAACTAATCCTTGGATCACTTTTTAAAAACAATACTATAGCAGGTGATAAATATCTATCCTCTTAAATATTTGATCTGATTTCCCATAACTGCTCTCTGGACCAATCCTGCAGGCTCTATTGCCTGCTCCTTTCAGGGAAAGTAAGCACAATTATACTCCAGCGTGTTGCCTAGTTTGGCTTTTGTTGATGTCTTTGCTACCAGAGTCTTCTTGAAATCTGTGTGCTTTCATCTTAGTGTTTTTACTCGGATGTGAATTTCTCCGTGAACCTTTCTCTGCCACCTTAAAATTGTACCACCCATATCTTATTTTTCTGACATTTATTTCTTTCCTTATTTTTACAATTATATACCATTCCAGCCAACCTACATAATTATGTTGTTTACTATTTGTCTTCTCCAGAGTAATATAAGCATTACACAAAACATAAATGTGTCTTGGCTATGAGAATAGTGGTTAGAATAGTGTATAACATGTGATAAGCACTCAATACATTTTATCTGAATGAGTGCATGAATCAATGAATAAATGGTAGAATAATATGCAGATGCCAAAAGAGACTGTTCAATAAAAATTCAATAAAAACTTAGGAAATGATAACTTGTATTAGTTTTCAAAAGTGATGCAACGTCTAGTTCTGAATAAAGTTGGCTGTTTGTTGTTTCCTTGCAAGTTGATTTTCTTAAAGAGTCACAATAGCCCTATAAGCTTACTCTGATACTCTGTTATTTGCCAGAAGAAAAATTAAATAAAAACAAAACCAACAAAACTTCTGAATGGGGCGGGGAGGGCAGTGCTGGAGAAATGGCTCTGTGAAGTGCTTGACTAGAAAGCACTAAGTCAGGAGTTCAGTACCCGAGTTCAGTTCCCCAGCACCACACAAACTGGGCATGGTGGTGCACGCCTGATGCCTGTAATCCCAGCATTCCACGGGCTGAAACAGAACAATTGCTTTGAGTTCTGAGCCATCCTGGGCTGCATAGTGAGTTCAGGACCAGTCTGGGCTACAGAGCAAGACCCTGTCTCAAAAAAAAAAAAAAAAAATCTGAACCTACAGTTCCTTTGGTCTTCAATTTTCCTGTTGTATTTAGTCAGACATTTTCTAAATTATTTTAGAAAATATTTTTTAAAATGATTAACTCTTAAAGTGCTTCCCACAGGAATACAAATATAAAATATCATGGCACCCATAAATAAATTTTATAGATTAAATATTTATTGGGGATTAATTTAGTCTGAACACTTTGGTGAGAAGAAATATAAATTTCAGAAAGAAAGTATGGTTTATAAAAATCAATCAGAAGATTGTTCTTCACTCTTAATCTGTGATTAAGGACAGTATTATACTACAAAAATACTTGTGGCACCTTTTAAAATATCAAAACATCAAATGAACTTATTAACTATTTTTCATTAAAATAAAATCTCTCTAATTTGCATTTTAAACGAAATGTAATTTCTCTAAATAAATCTTTCCAATTTCCACTAAAATGTGTTTGGAGAATATCATTAAGAAAACATCCACTTATTTCAAAAATTTTATTTATTTATTTATTTTCCTATTTTGAGGCAGGGTGTTGCTTTGCAGTCCAGGCTGGTCCTAAACTCACTGTATAGCCTGGGCTGGCCTTAAAGATAAGACAATAGTGCTTCATCTTCCTGAGTGCTAGGATTACTGTTGCTACCCACCACGCCCAGCTTGTGTAGTCCTGGGAATCGAACCTTGCGTCTTGAGCCTTGAGCTTGCTTCATAAGTGCTACATAAGCTACTGAGCTATTCCTCCAGCCCTTCATTTTATTCAAAAGAAAAACATGATCTCCTCTTTGTTGAGCCTTCTCATAGTGTAAAGGACTTTTAAGTATCAATTCTGCCCAAACACTGTCAGTTCTTTCTTTCATATGTGTTGTCTTATAGATTTTGATTTCTATTAATTCAGGTGAAATGTGAGAACTCTTGTGTAGTAAACTGAAGAGTGTGTTATTTAAAAATATATCACCCCATCCTTTTTACAATAGACTTATGTTAATATATTTGGAAAAATATATTTTAAGTAATATTTTAAAATATTTCTGTGGATTTCAAAAACAAACTTTAAATGTCATGAATGACAAATTCTTCTTGCAGTACTATCAATATTCATAAATATGTAATATTATCAATATGTAATATTATGATCATACCACTTGATAACATAGGTAATGATATTAGTAGTGATAATGCTGTGAACTCACCTCGAAAATATCCATTTCTGTGATAACCTAAGCATGTATTATATGGCTGGAGAAACAGTGTAGTGGTGAAAGTGCTTGCCAGCAAAGGCAAGGCCCTGAATTCAATCCCCTAGCACCACATTAGTCAATTGTGATGGTTCATGCCTGCAATCCCAGCACTCGGGAGGCTGAGGAAGGAGGATTGCTTTGAGTTCAAGGTGAGGCTGGACTATATAGTGGTTCAGGACATGCCTGGATTACAGAACAAGACTGTGTTTCAAAAAAATGACCCTAATATGTGAATATTCCCTGTAAGGACTAAGGAAAATGGGCCACAATAAAGATTTCTAACTAAGTTAAATGCACAACATAATGCTTCCAGAAGGAGAATGGCCTTCATAAAAAGAAAATCATTGAAAAGATTAATTACCATGTTTCCACCATTATTCTCAGAATAGTGTAGATTCCTGTTACTAACTCATACCCAATAATTAAACATTAATGGAACTAAAAACGTCTTTCTGTGAACTTTCCCTTTGCATGCCAGAAGCATTGTATCCAGAGCAAAAGACGAATCGCAATTCTCAATGAAAGACGATGCATCTTTTCCAGCATTAGGCTAAAATTATTTTGAAAATAAAGCAATTTAGTTCCTATACAGTTTTACAGCTATGAATATTAAAGTAATCAATGAACAGTGTGCTACTGATTGCCATCCATTCTATCAAGTCTCCTAGTGGCCTATCATCTGTGTGCATTCATAACAAACTGCCTTTTACACTTTGATTTTCTAATAAAAAGTTGAAAAGTTCTGTGCAACGTTTTTACAAAATGGGCTATTTACCTGGAGGAAATAACATCAAACACAAGCCTAAGACAGCTTTTTGCAATAATGTTGGATAACGAACTCAACAATAATTATTAACATGTCTACTCAATAACCTCATTTCAAGATTCATGGCAGAAGAGAAAAATCTTAAATTAAGCTTAAGAATATAAAAATACAATTTGAAAACCTAATTTAGAAAATGATTCTGAAAAAATTCCACGAAAACATGTTAAGTAATATTTCTAGATAATTATTTAAAGAAGTCTCAGGTTACATAACACCCATGTTAGGTTTGAATTTAAAATGTTATGCGTTCTTTATTGAGTTCTACTTATTAGGACCTCATAATACAGATGAGCATTTCTAATCAGACTCACATTACAAATATATGAACTTTGCCTTATTGCTTTTTTCCTTATAATTTTTCTTAGAGGGCCAGGGTCATATTTCATATGTGAAATCTATATGTTTGCACACATTCATGTGTGTGTGTGTGTGTGTTCACACATGTGTGTGTTTGTGTATATGTGGTTATCCTATGTCTCTTTGTGGGGCTTTTTTCTACAGACTTATATTTTAATCTTAAAATTCATTGCTGTATCCTCAGTCAAACAATTCTTGTTTAGTTTAAGTAGATTATATAAAGACAAGTTGGGCTATTAGAAGAATGTCTTTTATTATAAAATAATAATTCTCATTTACAGTTTTGAAATTATGATGTATTTTAAAGTTAAAGTGAAATATTATGTCTCTATTTTCACCAGCAGGATACATTATGATGTAACTAATTACTCTGTGCCAATTTAAATTTAACTAAATCTATAAAGAATATAAATATCAGCTCATTTAACATTTTGGATTGTTGCTCTCTCCATTGTTTGAAGTATTTCACATAAAGCAATGAAAGGTTTTTTATAAAGAAAATAATTGAATCTTGGTGTCAATAACACCGTTTAGAATATCCTGATTTTAAATTAATGAAGTATATTCTGTGGAGTTAAGTAGGATCTATTTGCAGTAGCTATGTGGAAAGCTTTCAGCTGTATAATTCTTTCTGTGAAAATATGATTCCCAATGATACATGAATTCAAAAAGGAGAGAGTTAATTCCATATCAAGCAATTCTTTGTTTAGATTCAAATTGCTTTACCATTTCTAACTGCTCAGAGCAAGATCTCAATTATGGAGTACACAAATAGAAAGTCATGTGCCATGAGAGAGCCATCTGATTCCTGGGTGACACTAGTGGTGGACTTTGAGGCCATATCTAGTGTTGTTCTAACTGCCTCCTCTGGCAGCACTAGTCACTGTTTCCTGTTCAACGAGTACAGTGATAAAACATTGCCTTCGTTTTTCAATTTAAAGCAAAATGGTAAGCAACATATGAGAAAATGTTAAGCATCCTTACTGTTCAGAGAAATGCAGGTCAACATCACAATGAGAATCACCTCATGCAGGTAAGAATGGCTAACATCAGGCGAAGGCTAATCCTGTACACTGAATTAATACACACAGAAAAGCACATTGTGAAAAGCAGTAAGAAGTTTCCTAAAAGAACTGAAAAGACAATTATTATATGTCCCAGCAATACCATTTCTGAATTTTTACACAAAAGATTTGCAAACAGTATTTCAAAAAGCCACCCACACACCCTTTTTCACTGAAAGACTATTAATACTAGCCAAATTATAGAATCACTCTACCTACCAAGAGATGAACACTTAAAATATGGAATGTATATGAAAATAAAATACCATTTAATCTTGGAAAAAATTTTCATCATGTGCAATACAGAATTAAAAAAAACCCCTATGCTAAGTGAAAAGGCACAGAATGACAAGTATTTCACGTGTCCATTTTCTATTGGAACACCTTTCACGTTATTCAATTGATATATCTTTTCACGAGTGAACATGACATTGATCTAATATAGAATCTGCTATATGGCTGAAAGTCTCTGGGGCAGCTTTTCCTGTTAAAAATATTTTGAAGTCACTTAAAAGTATACTTCTGCACACATTTGTAGAAATTCCCTTAGAAGATAGATGGTGAAGTGTAATTATCATGTAAAGGAAGATATCTTCTACCAGATAACACCAAACTGTTTTCTATAATTATTATAATTTCTTATGTGATTGGTTCTGATACTTAAATATTAATATTTCATTAGTAAAATTGACGAGCAAAACCTAACATTTTTCACTGAGTCACCAATGCAAGGAAATTCTTTTTATGTTGTATTCTATTGTTATTCTCTTGTAATGATATAAAATCACCTCCAAGTTAGCCAGTATAATTATGTATTTTAATGCTTAATCTTAACACTCACAGATGTGTGAAGTAATTTTTTCTGTTATGTCCTTGTAATATGCACTGGAAACTCACTATAAGTGAAGTTTACAACCTATCTATGCCAATTTCCTTGAACTTAAACCTAATTTCACTATCCTGGCTATTTTTAAGAGCTCTAGTTATTGTATTTTTGCTAGAATAGCACCTTATCGATCCTTTCTATGATTTTATAGAAAGATATTTGTTAGAAATGCAAACCAGTGCAATTTTATTATTGTGATGAGAAAGCATCATCAATACCGCAGGAGCCAAATTATGATGCTATTTTTAGAAATGCGTTGGGGTTACAGATTTGGATTGAGTACACGCTGAAATCTGTGTGTACTTTTGATTCTACATAGCTAATTGTGCTTCTTTCTTGCCATAAGCAGGAAGAAAAGGGGTTAAAATAAAAGCCTTAGTGTATAAATGATTTTAAATAGATTTCTATTTAAGGTCCTTTAAAAAAAGTTTTAGAGCTATTGGAGCAGACATAAAATATCATGGATAATTTTCTGTATAATAACCCTGCCTCATTGCAGTACAGCAGATATATAACTCCACATGCAAATTAAGCTGTAATCATAGATACATATTTAGCTTTATTTAAATCTATTACTTGGAATGTCCACTTCATTTAAAGGTGATATTGGACTCTTACCACATACACACTCAGGCTTCACTGATAATTAAAAGAAAAACTGTAATTGTCTAAAGTTCAGCTCACGTTAGGATTTGACCTGTAGCGTGTGTTTGCATATTTTATTTCGTGCTTTGGCAATAATGCATATTTGGATTAATTTATCTTAGATTCATAAAAGAAAAAAAATTGCTTAAAAGCAGCATCCATATGTACCCTTCCTAAGGGCATATTAAGCCGTAGTTAGAAGAAAGAGATATAGATATTTTATTTATTTAATCTATGCAGTTCTTTAATGCAAAGGAGGCTGACTTTAGCAAGTTTAAGCACGGAGCTGCTGACAGTGAAGGATTACACTGTAATATGAAACTGTATGATTAAATGATATGCAAACTTCCTATCAGAGTAGCATGCAGGATACTGAAACATATGGTTCTGGAATTTTTTTCTAAATAACTATAGATTCTGGCCAAGGAATTTTGTCGATTTGTACAAAATCTCTTGATTAGAATCCTCTGCCATCTGCTGCAGGAAGGCAATGTATGAAAATGTCAGCAGAAAAAGCGAAGCACAAACTTATTTGTGGAAAGGATTTAAAGCGAGCACAAAACCATGGATAAGAGGTGATCTGCTTCAACACACTCAGGAGCTCATTTAAGTTGAGAGAGAGAAAAAACAAAATTGGGTCCAAAGTATTTGAAAACTTTTTTATTCAAAAAAGAAAGAAAATTATTTTCTCTTAAAAGTAAAGAGCACTCCACACACATATTTGCTCTTTCATTATAGTTCATACAGCTACTGAATCTTCCTCAACTTTGAGAACTAATCTTATTTCTTTTTTAATATTCTGTAAGTATCTTTTGTGATTTGGATGTGAAATGTCCCCTAAAAGTCTGACATATTTAAATGTTACAGATTGTCTATGGAACCGTGTGCTGTTGGGAGATTGGGGCCTGGTCTGAGTGGGTGGACTATAGGTATGCAAACTGGGTTATAGGCATGTAGGGAGGTTTACCATACCTTCCACACCTGGATCCAGGAGGGGCTGGTCACTGGGTGGGGACCTGGAAGGTTATATAAGCTGCTTCCTGCCTTCCTTGGAGGGCTAGACTCAACTTGCCTTGACTTGGCTTCCTCTGTGAGATGTCATGAGAAGCTGCCTCTACCTCTGCCTCTGCCATGTACTTCCATTGCTGCCGGCCACCCCTGAATGGACTGTGTCCTTCTGAAACTGTGAAATAAAATAAACCCTTCCTCCCCTAAACTGGTGAATGTTGGGTATTGAGTCACAGCAAAGAAAAAGTAACTAATATAGTATCTAATATTTTCAGAAACATAAGCTGAATAATTTTAAATTTTATTAGATATTTATTTACCTATGCAACATAAGTACTATGATATTAGTCAATATTTAGGTACTTTTAATTAATTTAGGATATTCTATAATAATTAGTAATATGGATTCAACAATCAAATGGATGCATTTCATTCATTAGTTATCAGTGAAAACTCACACTTTTTAAACATTATTTCATGTTTATCCACTTGGTGACATTTCTTTCTGCTCTTCAAAGCTAGCTTTCCTTTTATCGTTCAATATAATAACAGTACACATTTTCTCTTTATCATTCAATATGATTTGTCTTATCTTTAAAGACAGGCTACATATATTTTCCATCTTCTATTATCCTCTATTTCGTATTGGCTTCACTGGCAGTAATTACATTCATTTCCCAAAAATAAATAAATATCCATGTTCTACTGTCTTCTTTCTATGTTCTATCATTTTGTGATTTTGTTCACCCTTTCATGATTAAAAGTAATGTTGTTATGCACCGACATTCACAGAATTCTCTGTCAAAGTTGATAACTATGAGCACTGTGGAGAACTTACACTGTGTAAGCATAATTTTAAATCATTCTTAAAAACATTAAAATCATACCCAAAAGATTTTTGTACATAACTAACTGAAACACACAGCCACGCAATATTTAGTTTTTATTTCTGACTTTATTTTGGTAAAATGTAAACTAATATTCTTAGCTTTGAAATAATAATAGAATAATTCAAGCATTATAGGCATTCATAAGACATATACATGAAAATAGTTAATACTAATATCAGCAAGCACTGCAGAGCACAGGTGACTATGTACGGTTCACTGGTCCAGGTTTTCACTGAATTAGACAATAAACAAATTAAAGAGTGGACACTGCTGTATGGAATCTTAATGAACCTGGTAAGTCTGAAAATTGTTGCACCAGTATTTGAACTAAAAGTCACAGCTATCAAAATGAATATATTTTAAGAAGAAATTAAATCAAAGACACACATAGTGAATATTAATAGTGTGGCAAATCCATAAGTAACTCTTTTGTATTATTCTAACCATCGAATAGAATACAAAATGAAAAAGTAGGTAGGCTTTGCTTTTAGGAAAGTATTCACGGGAGGCTAACTGTGTGTGTGTGTGTGTGTGTGTGTGTGTGTGTGTGTGTGTGTGTGTGAGAGAGAGAGAGAGAGAGAATGTGTATGTGTAATTTAAAAGTATTTTTTTAAATTTGCACTTACTAACTATATGTACTTGTGACATACAATGAAATGTTTCCATGCTTGTACAAATTGTGTAATAAGTGGTCACATCAAGATGCCATTTGGAGCTATCATTGCCTGAAAGCCTGTAGTCATATCACATCCACACTCCAGGTCAGGGCACCTTGCTCCTGAAACCTACAATCGGGACTGTGACCCCATGGCTTTCTGCTTGAGCAACTTCACCCTGTCATCAGTAGTGAACACTGTATATATATATATATATATATATATATATATATATATATATATATATATTGCTGGAAATATAATGTGAATGTGTCATAATTCCATTGTATTATAAAATTAATTGATACTCCAAAGCATAAGGTGTCATTGCCACGATAGATCTTAGCTTTGATTATCAGACAAGCTTTATAAATACAACGTAAAGAAGATCGCATTTTGATACATATGTGAGGAATTTTTTTGACATTGGGCTACTCAAAGATTTTCAAACAATATAACAATAAATTCTAATAAATAATGATTATGTGGAATTTGACAAGTTGAAATATTTTGCACTCTGGAAGACATGAGCTAGTGTGATGGAGAAATTTGAAACCAAGTATTTGACAGGGAGCATGTATGTAGACTACATACCTAGTCTTATCACTCAACAGCAAGCAGAGAAGTATTCTAATAAGAAATGCCAAACTATTTGAGCATATACTTTCAAATTTAAAGCTGTAAAAATGCCCAATAAGCACATGAAATATGCTCAGCATCAGCATTTAGCAGAGAAGTGCAAATAAAGCAAATTAGCAGCTCCCACCCACGGCAACAGCTAATATTAAAGACTGATGTGTGACGTGTGGGTGAATACACGAGCTTGCTGGAAAGTTGGTGTTGTATTAGTATAAAGATGTACAGATATTTGGAAAACAGTTTGACAATATCTAAAAAGGTGCACATACGCTTATCAAATAATTCAGCCATGTTTCTTCTAGCTATATGCTAAGAGAAATGAAATCATATAACTACACAAAGAAGTATAGCATAAGAGCCAAAATGTTGAAGCTGTACTCTACTTACGTAGTGTTAAGTGGACAAATATATATTATGTATAACAGTCTAATCTTAGTGGGATAAGAATCAACATTAAATTATGATATTGACACGTTTTGGAAAATAAGCAATATGTCAAATGAAAAATCAAACACAAAATATTGTATAGGCTATGATTGAGATATATGCAGTTCCTACACAACTCAAATTATTGCAAACAAACACCTCATAAGATTCATGGGCCCAGGTGTGGGATTTAATAATTTGTGCAGCAGGGAATTACAAATCTTTACAGTGAGAAAAATATTCTGCTGTAATCACACAGCCGTAAACAATTATATAAATGTGCTAAGCTTTACTTAAAGTGAGCATAATTTATTCCATGATGAAATAGTAAAAATTATCTTCTCTAAGCAATAAAATACTTGAATGTCACATATTTTATAACTTTGAGAAATATTTTTAAAAACAGCAAATTCAAAATATTGAAATCTTATTAATGCTATTTAGATACAACATCAATGATGTAATTTATAAAATAATATTTTGATGGGTCAAGAGACATACCACAGTTGGAAGAGTCCTTGCCTAGCAAGCATGAGGTCCTGAGTTCAATACCCCAGCACCACATAAACGAGACATAATGGCATACACCTGTAACCTCAGGACTCAGGAGGCTGAGGCAGGAAGATTGTTGTGTATTTGAAGTCAATTAGGGCTACATAGTGAGTTCAGGACCAGCCTGGACTATAGAGTGAGACCCTTAAGAAATAAATAAAGAAAGAAAGAAAGAAAGAAAGAAAGAAAGAAAGAAAGAAAGAAAGGTGAGCTGATTTTATTCCAATTAAAAGTTACTGCTATGCAAAAGTTTTTAAATCCAACAGAATGAACAGATAGAAAGAAGTTTATAAAAGATATATGTAATAAAGTATTATTTGAAATATATAAATGGCTCTTAAATCGAACAAGAAACAAACAGGTGATTTACAAACAGGTAAAAGACATGAACCCATATCTTACTAAAGAAGATGTGTAAATGGAAACCAAGCACATTAAAAGACATTCAACATCATAGGTCGTTAGTAAATTGCAAATTAAAAGAGATACAATTACAAACTTTCCAGAATGACCAAAACTTAGAACACTGATAATAGAAAATGCTGACAAGAATATGGAGCAACGCGTACACTGGCATTTCTGGAAAGAATACAGAATGATGTCCACTTTGGAAGACAGTTTGGTGATTTCCTACAAAATGAAACATTTCAATACATTATGATCAAGCAGATGTCTTTCTTGAAATAGATGAATCTTAATTTGAAGTGGTCTCACTTAGGACTTTTCAATTTTGTGATGGTGCAAAAGTGATCTGTGTTCAATATAGAGTGCATTTAAAGGAATGTTTGGATCTTTTCTTTAGCACTTTTGGAGATAGTACCTCCACTTTTTTTTCTTTTACAGACTTTTTTTTTCTTTTTCTTTTTCTTTTTTTTTTTGGAAGGGGTGCTGGAAATAAATCCTGACACTTGCACATGCCCAGCATGTACTGAACAATTGAACTACCTACACACTGTATTATACAAACTTTATATGACAAATATGTATAATGCATTGAAAAATACAACAAACAAGCTCAGCAGTTAAAGTAAGTGCCCAGCAAATGCAAGGTCCAGGGTATGATTCCCCAGCACTGCATAAACTGGACATGCGGTATAGACCTGTGACACCAGCACTCAAGAGGCTAAGACAGGAAAACTGCCTTGAGGCCAAGACCAGCCTGGGCTACCTAGTGAGTTTAGGATTGGTCTAGACTACACAGAGAGAGAACCTGTCTCAATAAATAAGTAAAACTTTAGAAGATACAGGGACAGGAAAGAATTTTCTGAACAGATCATCAACTGCACAAGAAATCTCAGCAAGAATCAACAAATGGGACTACATTAAATTAAAAAGCTTTTGCACAGCAAAAGAAACAAACCAGCAAGGTGAAGAGACAACTCACAGAGTGGGGAAAATACTCATTAGTAGCACTTCAGACAAGAGATTAATATCTAGAATATACAAGAAACTAAAAAAACATAAACCGGCCTGAAATAAAAGACCCCATCAAGAAGGGGGCAGCTGAAATGAAAAGAAGCTTCTCAGAAGAAGTACAAATGGCTAGCAAGCATATGAAAAAGCGTTGTTCATCATTGGCCAACAGAGAAATGCAAAGAAAAGCAACAGTGAGGTTTCACCTCACTGCAGTGAGAATGGCCTACATCGAGAACTCAAGAAACAGCAATTGTTGGCGAGGGTCTGGAAAAAAAAGGAACTCTGCTCCACAGCTGGTGGGAATGCAATCTGGTACAGTTATTAAGGAAAGCTGTCTTCAGGTTCCTTAAAAAGCTGAGAATGTAAATTCCATTTCATCCAGATACTGTCCTACTGGGCATGTTTCCAAAAGAAATAAAGTCAACGTACCAAAAGATGCATGCATATCCATTTTTATAGCGGCAAAATTCATAACAGCCAAATCCTGGAGACACTCTACCTGCCCATCCATAGAAGAATGGTTAAGGAAGATGTGGCACCCATACAGAATGGAATACTGTGCAGCCATACGGAAAGACTGATAAGAAGCTTTTGAAGGAAAATTGGCCCACCTACAGTCAATAATGCTCAGTGAAATGGACCAAGCACAAAGCCTGACTGGAGATAGGTGGCTCTCCTATGAAATGCACAAAAATAATGACATAAAAAGGTCCCAACATGAAAGGCAAGGTAGAGAGAGAGGCAATGGTCACATAGGACAAGGGTGAGCATCCAAAAAAGGGGTGGATACAGACACTCACTAATTCTCCAAACCCCATGGTCACAGTATTTAGAATTTATGTATTTACAAAAAAATGTTAAATTATATGTCATGTGAATTTTTACCACAATAAAATTATAAATAAATAATACATATAATAAGAAACACAAAACATGTTAAGAAAAGAAAATCTGCATTAAGGACCCACTGACTTAGGCCTGTAAACGCAGCCATCTGGGAGACAGAGGCAGTAAGATCACAAGTTTGAGCACAGGCTGGACAATTTTGCAACCTAGTGAGACTGTTTTAATGCAATTTTAATAAGTTGTGGAGTACCACCCTTGACTGAAACTTTACAAAGATGTAAATGTAGAATAAGAAAAAAAAAACAATTTTCAGTTAGTGAAACACACTGAGTTGTGCCTGCTATAGACAGCAACTCCCGTTTATTATTTTCTATTAATATGCAACAACTACATCCAAATTGAGAATTCGGAGCTTCTATATCACACCTTAAATAAAAATTTACTTCTCTTTTCTCTTTTCCAACTCCCCACCTACCTAAATTTCCTTCCCTTCTCAATGTAATTTATATATTTAGTTATTATTTGTTGAGATATTGGGGATGTAATATAGAGCCATCATGTCTGCCTACCTCCCCACATTGTATTTTTTTTTTTTTTGAGACAGGGTCCCTTGAGACTGTTCAACTGTCCAAATTGGGCTGAAATTCACTATCTCTAGCCTCAGACTGAGAGTGAGTGCTGAGATTAGAGGTATGTACCAGTATGCCCAGATCAAACTGTATTTCTTTATTTTTAAATCTGGTAGATCAATTAATAATATAAACTAAATATGATGAGAGAACTTTTCTACTTAAAAATTTTCAGTTAAAGTTGAAATAGTACTTTGCATTCTCACTACAGAAAAAAGGAGCATTGTTTGTATATCAAATAATCTGGCAGAATTTCTACTTGATAGCATAATAATCTATATTTCAGACTTTTGTGGTGATTCAGTTCATTGAGTTGGATTAATGAGATATTACCATGCTAACATAAGTGATTTTGAAGTATGTTTTTTTCTCCTTTACCGAGACTAATCCCTGTATAGAGTTTCTAGAAGAACTGCTCTTCACTGAGAGCAGCGAACTCACTGTCACTCCAGAACTGAAAGCAAATGCTATGTGACTTACAGGTTGGAGTTGGGAGATAATAGACTAATGGCACAGACCCTTCTGACATTAAGGTTCTGTTACTTTATTATTAAATAAAATTCAAGTTGCACTAAACTTAATTCAATTATAGTGGTTGAGAGTTTATTTTTAATCAATTATTTTTCTGTAGCAAGACAGTACTCTCATGAATATAAATTATGTTTCCGTGCCACACTTTTCAAAAAAAAGTCTCATAGCAAATTCAGGAAAATATTTCTAATAGATGTTGCCCTCCTTAAATAAATTCAGTAGCTGATAAGCCCCTTAGAGGTACCTCCCATAAGAAAGTTTCCTAACCATCCTGAGAGGTTGCAGTGACTAGTCATTATATTCTAAATGATGTACTCTCGCCTTCCAAATACCTCACGTTGCCCAGCATTGCTGCCTTTGGGCCATGAGTGATAATCTGTGATTGAATGAAAAATAACCTGAGAAATGGCCCTGTCATATCATTTTTTGAATAATAATAATAATAATAGCTATAAATAGAGCCCTTTTCTCTCCAAAATGTCCAAAGTATGTAAGAAAGCCAAGAACCGAAAATTACATTTGCATCCTTTTTTTTCTTAGTACAAGACTACAGTAAGGTAAAATATTATATATAATATATTTATGTAATTGTCTCTTTTTGATGATTGACAATGATTTCATATGAATCTCATATCATTATTGGAATGGCTACTTAAACAGTATAAATATTAAAGATCGCCTGGAATCTATTTGCTTGCATGCATGGTGGTTATGTATGCATGCATCTCTTATGGGTGTATGTCTGTATGTGATATAACAGGATAAAACAAAATTTCTAAATAGGACCAGAGAGATACAATGCATTCTACAAATTTCAAAGAAACACATACTTTTCAATCTTGAATCATAAGGTTAGCTTCAAGTTTAAATTAAAGATTAGTTTCCAAAATAAAAGTATTTACTTCTTACTAGATAAGATATTGCCAAATATATACAATCGAGAACTGTAAAACTTACACTGTTAAACTTACACTTTTTCTCTGAGTTTTTCATAAAATTATTTTTCTAATAATTTCAGAAATATAAGGAGATTCCTTTTTATACCAAATAAATGTGATAGTCTTAATGGCCCTTGACTAACTTTTAACCTTGCAAGAGAATATAAGCATGTGTTATAGAAAATGACATTTTTCATATCTAGTAAAAAAATTGCAGTTACAAACACAAATGATGATTTCATTGGAAGTTGACCTTACCAACCATATTTGTGATAATTAATTTTCTAATGTCAACTTCACTGATCTACTTTCCTTAATTCAAACTTTTTTTTATGTGTAGATTCATGAAAGCAAGCATATTGCTGATTTACTTTAAAGCTTAAAAAAATAACTTTCTCTAATTATATATTTGAAGATACCCCTCTTTCCAGACCTGATAGAAAGTTCTATGACAAACACCCAAAATATTTTATAGACAGAAAATATTTATATTCAAGTATATTTTCTTACGGCTTAAACCAAGTTTTCTAGAAACTGAGAAAGTAGTTGAGTAACAATATGTCACTGGGTGAAATCTCAGGGGAACGATACTGAGAGTGAACTATCATGTGGCAGGCAGAACAAGACACAAATACATGTCACTAAGAGGGCTTTCCTCACAGTGAAAAGGCCTGGGGAATCTCTGCTGAAACTATGTCTTTAAAAGGGCATTAAAGGGAAACGTACAGAGGGCTCATTTTGCCTGAAAACGCTTCTGCTCTGTACTCCTCTTAGTCAAAGTTTTCAATATGAAGAGTTAATTTTTTTACACAGTTCTGGAATTCTGTCTAGTTCTTTTTGCACCTGTGGGTATCTTCATCCCCTACCTTCAAAACATCATGATGGAGGCCTGAGGAGCAACACAGAGGTTAGAGCACTTGCCTTGCAAGTGCAAGGCCCTGGGTTCAATTTCTCAACACCACACAAGCCGGGTGTGGCAGTACATGCCTGCAATTGCAGCACTCTGGATGCTGAGGCAGGAGGACTTTCGTGAGCTCCAAGATAGCCTGGGATCCAGAGTGAGACCCTGTCTCATTAAACACACACACACACACACACACACACACACACACACACACACACACACACACACACACACACAAATCTGGAATTGGCTGAAGAAGTCAAAATTTCTACATATTTATCTAAGAAGTATTTCAAATCCTTAAACAACTATGTAAAACTGGTTCACGTGAGTGGCGCTGAGGTTCAGCAAATTACCAACTGAACAGAAGTTAAGTCGGGTCTAGAAAAAGACCTGTACCATAGGACACGTGTCTCCCACAGTCCATTATTTGTAGAACTCAGATGTGACTGTGTCTCTTTATTATAACTGAGCTCTTCTATATTTTCTTTAAGCAATAAACACCACGTTTATAAAACTTCCATTTATCAAGTTTAGAAGTACAGGTTAGAAGAGACAGTATCTCTGTAAAAACCACTTGAATCACCTGGAAAATTTAAGAAAGAACATTAGTTTTAAAACTCAAGTGAAGTGAAATGAAAGCTATTGTCTTCACTGTTACATTTCATTTTAATCACCGCTCCACCTGCTCTGTTTTCTTCACATCTGACTAATACCTTGGCGCCAAAAGAGCATCTGCTGGGCATGTGGTAGTTACAGTTGCTAGTCAATATCGCATTACTAAGTTTCATGGAATAAAGACAAATCCCCTGAAAGAATCAACAGCTGCAGGAAAAAAGAAAAAAAATGTAGTACAAATGGATTCAGCAAATAGGATAGCCACATATGTTACTTTGTTGAAATTCCTCATCTCCATTGTATATTTATCCTAACGACTGGAACATACTACTTTCTTCTGGCAAATAGTGATGCGCATATTGTTTTTGATAGATGAAAGCCCGTCACAAGAGATTCTCTTAAAACTCACACAGTCCTTCAACTCTGCTAGCAATCAGGCTGCTTCTCAGTGGCAGGTCATGTTGTAATATAATTGAAATACATAAACCTAAATTCGTTTGCCCACCTGTTTAGTAAAAATATTCTAAATCAACATTTTTGGAATCCGTTCATGCACTGAGGTACCAGTTCAGACAGTGAGGCAGTAGACATAGTTCAATCAGGGAAGTCATCCTTCTGTATGCAATGTGTTTTAGTTTTGATAAAAAAGAAAGTGTAGTTATACCTTTCAAAGCTTCAGAGCTCTAATGTAATAGACAAGTTCTTATTTAGCAGACAGGTGTCCCCAGGCAAATCCAAGGACTCAACATCTTTCTTTTCTTGCAGCAGTTAAATATTCATGAGTCTTAACAGCTAGATGACCTGGTGAGAAAGAGTCCCTGGTGTTATCACCCCGTCCTTATCATTCTGTCCTTGCTTGTGGGTTTTTTGTAGCATATCTAACATGGCACAGGAGAGAAGCTACTTAATTCTCATGGAATGAATTATCTTTTCTGCCTGATGGTTAAACTCCTCCTCTATCATAATTGCTACTTTTTGAACTCTAGTTGAAATGTAAGACAGGCTCCCATATTTTGTTTTGACTCAGGCAAATCTAGCCACTTGTTTTTTGTGTCGGGCCTGCTCGACACTATGGTTGGTGTTTCTACATGCCAAGTTCCTGGACAATAATTTACATTTACATAAAAATTAGAGCATATGTATTCCAGGACACTTTTCTTGCACAGATTGTGGTGTACTGGGTTATTAATTGCAATTGTGTATATGAGGATGTGCTCCCACTTCTATTCTTTGGGGCAACCCCAGCGTGGCAATAGTATGGCAACGTCTCATTTCCAGTTCATTTCAACAACTCACCATTGAGATAAGATTATACTAAGGCCTTGTGACAATCTTTATTTGACCCAAGGTCATTGTAAAAGGTATAGCTCCTCCAGCAAATGGGACTAATGGAATAGATATGTACTACAATATGTGAATGCAATTGGCTTACATAGTCAGAGCAGCCACTAAGCCTTCTGCAAGCCACACAACAAAAAAGTTCATGTTATAGTCGGAATCTCAAAGCCTGAGAAGCAGTAATGCTGATGTTCTGGAGAAAAACAAAACAGATTTCAAATAGGCAGAATGAATTGAATCTTTCTCTTTCCTCTTATCCTATCCAGGCCCTAGGTGGATTTATTGTTGAAGGCAAATTTTCTTCATTTACTCAATTATTGATTCATATATTATTTCTTCTTCACACAAACTTACACCTAGAAATAATATTTTTACTAGTTATCTGGGCAGCTCTTAGGTCAGTCAAACTAAACCATAATGAGTTACCATAGTTATCATGAAGCCATTGGTATATATTTTGGGCTAATATAAGCAAACATAAGTGAAAAATAGGTTGGACAATTTCTCCAAGACCAATAGTTTACATATTCCTTTGACACCTAGTCAAGGCTGGTCCACCCTCCACAGAGAAGACCAGACTGGTGCTTCTTCAGACGGTGGTCATGATCAAGTTACCTGCAGATGGCATTTTCATTAACAACAAGAACATTTTCATAGACGATAGGGTAAAAATGGGGAACACAGTAAAAGTTTACTGGTGTTCTAAGCATAGGTAGATAGGAGCACTTCGGCATAAATTATCAAGAAGGACACAATTCTGGAGACAGTGACTGTGCAGCACAGTTGTCAGATTAACTCCAACGAAGAATATATACTTAAATTTACTGTAATCTACTAATTTCTACTACAACCCGTCACGTCTATTTTGAGATCAGACAACTAAACTGAATGAACACCAACATGAATCTTTTTAAGTATTTGATAGTGGCTTTACTCAGTATATTCATTTGAGAACGCAGTGCTAGTTCTTTATTTCTGCTATGAGGATAAGATATCAGGATACTCATCACTTCCTGCTTTTTATTTTGCACTTGCTAGTACTGTGTTTTTGCATGATTACATCATATTTTCTCTCTCTCTCTCTCTCTCTCTCTCTCTCACAAACACACACACTCACACATACACACACACTCACACATTTATATAAAATGATGATGTTAGGAACTGGAGGAATAGCACAGCAGTCAGACGATTTCTTAGCAATAACAAGACTCTGAGTTTGATTCCCAGCACCACATAAGCCGAGTGTGTTGGCATATGCTTATAATTCCAGCACTCTGGAAGCTGAGGCAAGAGGACTGCTTTGAGAAGGAGGCCATCCTGAGCTGTGTAGTAAGATCAGGGCCAGCCTGGGCTACAGAGTGAGGCCCTGTTGCAAAAAAATAAATAAATAAATAAATAAAATAAAATAAAAAATAAATAAAAAGAGAAAGAAGAAAGAAAAGAGATACTGTTTTATTTTAAATAAAAGGATACATTACTACACACAAACTATGTATAATTACACACACACACACACACACACACGCACACACGCACACACACACACACATAAAGAAATTAGACACAGAAAGTTTCTATGAACAAATTAAACACTTTATAACATGGAATTGATTTTAATTTATCACCCTAACCTGTTAAACCCGCTACATGAGCACAGTTATAATGGCCTTTTTAGCTACTCTCATATTACTATTATTATTATACTCTGCCCTAGATTTACCAGTTATTTATTTCAGGGTCAAAATAAGATTGAGACAGGTAGACGCAGCCTGCCATCTTTGTGATTATCATACTTCTTCCTCAAAGTCTGTATTATGGCTGTGAGATTTTCTGATATATTGAAGTCTAAATGTTCTTTTATGAATTAAATCCCAAATAAAACCTTCAATTAGGGTTATGTGATATCTAGCCAATAGTATTTACTACTTCACTTACCAATAAATGAATTCACTATTGCTTTCAAACAGGTTTATAATTCAAGCCCAAGGTACAACCTGTATCTGTTCTACAAATTGCTTTGATTACTGAAAGTCTTAGATCAAGTACGTTTAAAAATAAGTAAGAGTCTAAAAGGAGGCTTCTTGTTAGGGCATTGACACTTAGGAAGCCAAAGTGGTACTAAACTAAAATGAAATAAAGATCAATAGAAATGACTTATAAGTTAATTTCCCCTCAATCTTTACTCTTCTGAAAAAGATACAGTATTTTTGGAATAATTCTTTAGAAGAAAAGATACGAAGTAGTTTATTTTCCAACTTTCTTACTATTTCTCTTCTTTACTGTTTAAAATATTGGTGTGGTTAGGATCTGGAGTGCCCCCCAAAAGTCTCATGTATCTTATTGTTATGAATTGTCTATGGAACCATGGGATGTTGGTGGATTGGGGTCTAGTCTGGAGGGGCGGATGACAGTTAAGACTAAAGGCGTGTGAGTTAGGATTAATGGTGTGTAGTGGCCACACCTGGATGCAGGAGGGACTAATTACTGGGCGGAGACCTGAAAGGATATAAAAGCTGCACCTGCTTTCCTGGAAGACTAGGACTAGTCTCAACTAGCCTCAGCTGGCCTTCCTGTTTGTGATGTCCTGAGAGGCTGCCTCCACCTCTGCCTCCGTCCTGTACCCTGATTGCTGCAGGCCACCCCTGAATGGATTGTGACCATATGAAACCGTGAGCTAAAATAAACCTTTCCTAAATTTGTGGATGTTGGGTATTGAGTCACAGCAACGAAAAAGTAACTAAGACAAATATGCTCCCAAAGTAGGCGATCTCACTACCCTTCTGAGTAGCTGAATTTTGTCTATATGGTGGTTTCAGGGTAACTGAAGAGGCATGCGCAGTATCAGTCACAATCAGGTTGGTTCACAAGAAATATCAATGAAAGTCCAGGAACAAGGAGATTGTAGAATAACCTGACGTGTCCCCTAAAGTATGCAATAAGCGCTTGGCAACACTCAAAGCAGAGAAAACTTAAACATTAAAAATTGTTTTCTCACCTTGGTGTGTAAGTCGTTTTCTTGACATGAAGAAATAGCACCTGGTACCTAGACTTCAGAGGAGGAGAGGATTATTTTGGCACGCAGTCGTAGCAGTCTTAGCACATACTTGGTCGGCCAGCCCCAAAGCAGGAATGGCAATGGCAGGAGAACGTGGAGGGGAGGGGCTGTGCACTACACAGTGGCCAGGAAAAAGAAAGGAGACAGAATACAGGGACAGGATATTCCCTTCCAGGTCACGCCCACAGTGACTCATGTCTCGTCTGCTAACAGCAAATGACGTCATCAGTGGATCCATCTCCTGATGAGTGTAGCATCTTCTTGGCCCAACCACTTTTCAAACACTTGAGACTTTTGGAGTTGGGGACATTTAAAATGTCAACCATTATACTAAGTGCTAGTAAAAGAGAAACAAGTAAATATGTTAATCTCACTAATAAACATAGTAACAATTACTAATGTATTGCTTCTTAACACTATATTAGTTGGCCCTTCTTTTGAGGCTGAATCTGTCGTGCAAATAATTCTTCTTTACCAGATAATGCAAGAGGGTTTACGCCAATAGTGTGTGTAGAGTGATGTGTCAAGAGTGTAGCAAAGAGGATTTATCTTGGGTTTAGAGTACTGAGACCATATGAATGTGAGTGCAAATGTGTGTGTCTTTTCATATTTGTGTATAAATTTTCATATAAAATGATTTTGTTCTTACACATACTCATTTTCTGTGTCCTGATAATATCTGTAGTGACACATTCTGCCTCTCCACATTTCTCTGTACTACTCACTGCTTTAATAGAGAAAGTATTTTTTATTACAAGCATTACACAATGTCTTATTTGAATATTGACTTTGTAAAATGGAATTTCCCAGGTGATGTGAGCATAGGAATAGAGTTGTTGTAGAGAACATTTACATTGATAGAGTTGGCTATAGACGGGATGTCTGAAATGAGTGATTAGATATTGCCTTGATTGCACCTGAATTATGCTTGCTGACAGACATAAGAATTACTTAAAAGAATGGAATTTAGCAGAAGACAGAGAGGATTGTCACACTTCTTACCTTTTATTCCAGATACCTCATTTTATATCTGTATGAAAATTTGCTCAACTGCAGTAAAAAAAAAATCAACTTTTGGTAAGTTGGAGTACTACTAATATTATATTTTGCTTGGTATGTAGAAATGAAATTCCCTTGATATCATTTTATAAGTACTGATTCTGCAAAATACAGTAATTTAGGTTTCATTTATTTTATAGAGTACATAATATGCTGAAATTGCACTATATGGAAATGTAGTTCATTTAAATACAAAATTTCCTGGGAAAGCAAAATAATCTACATTATCCAATAAATTTATTCTCCACTAAAAAGATGTTATAATTAATTTTCATATAATAACTGTGACTTTTGAATGCTTTGCGGTAATAAACATAATTTTATTTAGAGCGGCATAGTCCACCAATTTGCTAATAGAAGAGATAAATGCTTTCTGGAGTAAAATAATGTAGAAGTGAAATTAGGTTTTATATATATATATATATATATATATATAGGCAGAAGCTGCTTTTTCTTGTATTTGAGTGCTTTGTATAAAAAATTAAATAAGACAGCTCTCTTTCTCCAATTATAACTGTGTCACCCACTTGCTATATGCAGTTTTGTTTTGCTGATTTACCTACTGAGAGAAAGTTGAATGGTTTTCTACAGGCAGATATAAAATTCAGTGCCAGTGCAAAAAAGATCTTCATTTTAAAATTTACTGTGCCTAAAGCTCTTGATTTCTAAACTCCATCCACAAATGCACTAACAAAAGCAACTCAAACTACTATAATTACGTAGCTTGAAAAGTCACTTGAAAACTCAAGCATGAGAACAAACAGAACTGTGTTTTAAAAAGGGAATTGTAAAATAACATGTAAAATGTACATTAAAACACAAGGCAAGTGATTTTGTTTTACTTTGTCTTTATACACCACATGGCTTTCAGAATAAATGATTCTATAACTTCAAAGGAAGATGTTTTCTTAAAAATTAATAGCACATAATGAGGAAAATGAAAGGAAAGGATTAAGTTTAGAGGAAATTATGACTAGAAATGTAGCAAATTGTTAAGATTTTATCTCAAAAAAGTGTGACCATTCATCTCAGCATGAAACCTATGGTTCAGTCCTCAATAGCAGATTAAAAAAAAAAAATTTCCTCAGAGAATCATAGAATGCTGTGGTTTCTGTAGGTGCTGCTTCAGAGGGTCTGGGGTGGGATCCCAGCAGATAGTGTCCACACTTTGAGGATTAACCTAGCATAAAGAGATAAGTCAGACTCGCTTCTGCCACAAGTTCTACTTTTGAATGTCATTTATTTTCAAAAAGTTCTCTTGTATGACTTAATTTCAGCTCTGTTCTCTCTCTCTTAAGCCAAAAGCAGTTTATTATTTCAGTATATTTTAATAATGCTTCTTTCTGCTGTGATACTGCGTAATTTGGTCCACTTAAAAAAAATGTCTGTGTAAAATCTGAAATACATTGTAGAAAAAAAAAACAGTGCATCTAAGGGTAAATGTCATGGTTTGGGTCTGGAGTGTCCTCCAAAAGCCTCATGTACCTACGGCTATCACGTAGTGTTGGGAGCAGTGGGGCCTGGCTGAGCTGGGTGGATGCTTGGGGCTTGACCTGGAGGGCCTTGCTCTGGTTCCCTCCTTCCTCCCAGTCTGGTCTCAATTCTGCCATGTTGTTGTGAGGATCTTGGTTTCCTGGAGCGCTTGCTGGGGCTCTGCCTCCAGCTGTGGCCCCATCATGTGATCCCACCATTTTCCAGACACCCACCTGTGAATGGACTGTGACTTTCTGAAACTGTAAACTAAAATAAAGCTTTCCTCCCTGAAGCTGTGGATGTTAGGTATTGAATGACAGTGATGAAAAATTGAGGCTGTTGATCAAATTAAAATTCAGTAATTAGTTTAGAACATAAGTGTACATTTATTTAACCAAAAATGGCTATACCAGACTTCTTCGTCTCTTATAGAAGAGATACTGTAAAATCTTATGAAGGCCCCCCAAAACTGAGAAGCTATATATGCCAAAATTAGTGGAAAATTTGCATATACGTGATATATAAATCACAGACTTTGTCTTAATGTGCAAAGTACAAAATGCAGCAGGGAAAGCTTTCACTAACTAAAACTCTCAAGGTTTGGATGAATTAATGCTGGCAATTTGGTAAGGAGGAGGAAGAAAAGCAATCACCATCAGTCGGGCAAGATATGATATATGGCTGGACTTTGGTAAGCCAGCAAGAATTGAGAGCAGTGGACAGACATGACTGATCAATTATACTGAGATGGAAGATTCCAAGATGACCCCAGATTTGTACTATTCTAGCAGAATCAATAAATTGAACAAGACATATAAAACATAAAAGCATATGATTCAAACGATAATGAATACATTATTTACATGGTATTGGAAACCCCTTTTAATAATTCAGGTAATTATATCTGGTAGCCATTGAGAACATAAAACTAAAAATATTGCGTTTAAAATGCCTGTGCAAGCATCTTGGTACACATGGTTTACAGCCATGGGATTGTTCTGAAAAGAGAGGGAGAAACAAAAAGCTCACGATGTTTATAATTGAGGGTCTTCAAAAGAAGTACAATAAACGAAAACAAACAAAACCCTATTGACAGAAAGTTCATAGAAAAAAACAAGAGGTTGGTTTCCTTAGGTCAGTTTCCAGAGCCCACAAATAGAGTTTTCACACAGTGTTAAATGATCAGTCGCACACTTGGTGGGTACAAACTTTCAGGCACCTCTGACAGAAAGCTGGCCCTAGGATCAGCATTCTCAGATATTCTCTTTGGATCTAGGGTGCACTTTCCTACAAACCTCTGGATCTTGGGTAAGTTGTAAGCCGAACTCTGTCTCATTCCTGGGTTTTTCTAATTCGTCGGGCATTTTTCAATACCTACAACTCTTACTTCTACTGAGATTTAGTTTTAAAGACTTCAAGCAGCTCACTTAAAAAAGAATGAACAACAAGAAGTAGTATCTTTCTTTCACATGCAATCCTATGGTTCAATAGAATCTGAAAATACATTACTCTTTAGACTTCAGACTTGTTTGCTCTACCGCAGGCTGTGTCAGCAAGGAATAAATTAAAGTTGCATTTATTTGTCACTTCTGCTGGCTGAGCGGTTTCCCTGATGGTCTATGCCTGCACTTGAATTGTAGAGTTGCCATCTCCAGAAACCTTTCCTGTGTTGTGAGTTACTCACCGTCTACTCCGTTTTGGAAACCTACCCTGCTTATTCCCACAGCTGTAGGTCATTTATTTTAAATAAAAACGATACCCCTATAAAAATACATTTTAATCTATTACCTTTTGAAACATGCATCTTTTTACAATCTGATTAAATGATCATAAAAGACAACTAAGTACTTTCCTACCATAGAATTATTTGCCTCAACAATAATATTCATGGTTATTCTTCAGAATCTTGTTTCAAGGATTTATATAAGTAAAATAAAATGACTGAATTATAAAAAGCACTTGCAAAATTATCCTAAGTAGTCAAAGTCTAGTCATAGTCAAGCGTATATAGTAGGCTGCAACAAAAGATAAATAAATATAAGCATATGCACTTGAAGTAACTAATTTTGGCAACTCAGTCTATAAATTTGACAAGCAACACTATTTTTGAACCACATATGGATTAAACTACTAAATCCATATAATAACTGAATATCATCTTCTTCCCTTAAAGGTGAAAAGTACAGGCAAACATTTATACACAAACCATTTTAAACAGGGACTTGTGGACACTGCAGAGTCCATGTCCTTAATGCTAATGGAATATCTTGAAAGTAGGTCCTAGTTTATAGGTTAATGATACATTGAACATGGTGTGTCACCAATAACTGAAAGGCAGAAGTTCTAAATAGGTAACAAATGATGTAGCATATTCCATTCTATTCGAAGAATTATGGGATAATTGTATCAAACTACACAAAAAATAATGTAAGGTTAAACCACAACTACTTGAAAATGTATTTTTTGTCTTGCTCAGAGATGTGGTCTATTTAAGGTTTTATAAGAAGCATGTATCAAAAGATTACCTTGATAGATGTTGATAGCTATTAAAAAGAAATTTATAAGATAAATAATATGTAGTTGCAAAAGAAAATAGATGATTTTAATGGAATAAAATATAAAAGAATAAAATGTCCAAAATAGGATTTTTTGAAAAAATCAAATAACCAAGTAAGAGTCATTTTAACCTCATTTTGAGAAAAGGGAATTTAATTCCCTTCCTAAAATGTTAATGAGCATTAGAAATAAGGTTGTGTCACCACTACTTACTAAAACAAGGAAGTGTATACTGAGATATATTTGCTTGAAATATTAGATTCAACATCTTCTGTTTTCTTCTGAAAATAAAAACGTTATCACATTAAAGGGAACATTAAACACCTCGCCCACCCACAAAAATGTGTTTTCTGTTTTGATAACATTCCATGCTACTATGCTGAATTGGCCATTTCCAATACTCTTTTAAATAATTTAATTGTATAAATACTGTAACTATACCAGTTCTAGTTCATTGGCCTTTAGTGCCACCTGAATGCCCTGTATTTCCAGACCAGTGAGTAAAACTATTCACACTGCTCTCTTCCAGAAAAGGTGACATTCAAAAGACATCTCTCTCCTATCTCTTTTTCCTTTCCCTTCAAACACATTTCTGTTCCTGCCATCATCACAAAGTGAAGGCAGTTTGCTCATTTCAACACAGGAGACCACTGCTGTGCAGATAAAATGGACTTGTTTTATTTGTGCAAATAAAAGAGACTGAGACTTGTTAAACTATATATTAAATTTTAAATGGTATCTAGAATGAAAACTAATACCTTTATTAATATATGTATCAGTACTATTTCATCACATGGAGATGTCAAATTAATTTTTAAAAATTAATAGTAATAAAATAGCAACATCAAGTTGAATGTCTCCTGATTTATAAATGAAGAGTTCATTTTCCAACACGAACTTTTTACAATTGAGACATACAGTGAATGTGGTTCAATGTCATTAAAATTTAGGAACATGAAGAGTAAAAATTTGGCAGGAAATATATGGATATGTATACCAACTTAATCTTGGCTTTTACAAGTCTGAGTTAAACAGACATATGTTTGGTTGTATTTAATTTTAGGGTAGAGAAATATATGGTCTTCAGAGAGATTGTTTTGTAATGATATTTTAAATCAAGGTGTACAGCATTAAAATATTCCTGCAACATTTTAAAAATGTGATGTGTCATTGGCACAAATTAACTCACTATATCAAGACATAGGAACTTCATTATGATTTAAGAAGGTCTAACACAGAAAAATTAATATTTTCATTTAATATGAACAAAGAAAAGAAGTGATTCCTTATATTTTATGTAGTTCCATCATATCCTCTTTAAAGTAATAAATTATTTCAACTGTCCCCAGAAATTTATATCACCACAAAGAAAAGTAACATATTACTTATTTCAAAGGCAGAAAAATATAAAAAGTAAAATATAAATGGTTTTATACAGTTGTACTAGGACTCTAAGATATGCTATTTAGTAACAAGTAAATTAGTATATGTTACTTTAATACACCTAATTACAGTAACATTTCTAAAGTATGATACTATTATTCCCATTTATTAATAGAAACTAAATTTCTGAGTCAAGCAACCCACTGATTTTTTCACAGGTCTACCTGACTTTATAGTTTGTGTAACTTCACTTATATAGTCAACATATGTGGTCTTCACTAATGTTTCTCACAAGCATTTCCAGGTACAACATGCGCATAAAACACACTTTAATGAAACTCATTCTTCTGCCATTGTTTGTTATTGTTGGCTTAAGTATTTCCCAAAGATCAATTAGGTAGGTTTTCTCCCCAGCAAGATGCTTCCTGATGGATCCTTCAGGAGGTGGAGCCTAACGGGAGGTCTTTAGATCAAGGAAACAGTGAGGCTCTGGTACTTATTCTATGTTTAGCTTCCTGTTGGGAGAAAAACTTTTCCTGAGGAGATGTGGACACAAAGGGCTATTCAACCAGCTGGGGTAGTGCAGATGGACCAAAGTTAACAATTGCACCGAAGTCCAATTTGGCAAACCAATGCATTTACCGGAGTTATCAACAGTGCACTGAGGAGTTACTTACAGAGGCATGGATAGTGGTCTAACTTCTACCTAAGTAGCATGAGTGAGGAGATGTTGCTGACAGGCCTATGTGTGACTCCAAAAGCAGTTGCATTAGCAAAAAGGGCACCCTCGCCTAGGTGGTGGCCTGCAGAAACTGCATACTGCAGTTGAGGCTAGTCTTCATGGTCTGCTATGGCTTTGCTCTCTGCGAGCTCATCTTTCAGGCAGCAGCAGTTCTTAGTCCCCAGGGCTCACTGGTCCCATTCCTCGTCATGATGTTCTCTCGCTCCTGAAATCTCTCTCCAGGGGCGGCCCTCCTCTCTTGTCTCTGAGCTGGGTTTCTTTTCAAGCTCGCTTCAGTTCCTTCTCCCTTGTGGTTCACACCTTGCTGCTGGAACTTCTGGCTCTGGAAGGCTTTGGCAAGGACTACAGATGCTCAATCAATCGTGACACATGACTCCCATTGGCGTCAGTGGTCCTTAATCTCCAAGGAGAAAGCCATTACGCAGGTCCGAGGGCAGGGACCAGGACCGTGCCACCTAAAGCCTGTGTGGCTGCAAGCCCAGGTGCAGGTGGGGCTGGCTCCACGTGGCCCTTCCCCTACTTGCACCTGTGATTCTGGCACTCAGGAGCCCCATCCTTCCTTTACGGTTAGACCCAGGTCTTGCCATACAACACGTCCTATCTATGAGGTCAGCCGTTTCTCTGCAGTGTACGTTTCCATCACAGTGCTCTGCCATAGGTACATGGCAATGAGCTGGGAACTCCAAAGCTATGGGGCAAAATAAATCTCATGTTCTTGATAATTTGATTATGCCAACTAACACAATTATGTTTTATTCTGCTTTGTCTTTCAAAAGCATCCTATTTCATTCATACCTTTGTTGTACAGTAATTGAAGTTTGCACGAGATATTTTTTGTGTAGTTATATCTAAGTAATCATTAGAATTGAATTCAAACTTTCTCAAGGGACCGCACTTTCTTCAACATTTTTTTTCTAGAGATACTTTCTTCCTAGATACTCAGTATATTCCTTAGACTTTTTGATACTTTTTGTGTCCCTAGATATCTCAATTTTATTATTTCTCTTTTTCTCTTGGCCTATTTTTCATTTTTATACATATTTTGTATCATTATATATTACAATGGCTAAATTAATTTACTTTCTCTTCTTTTGTTTTGACTTTGTAACTGTAACTTGTTTGCTAGTCAATAATCTTTTTCCTTTCTTACATGTAATTACTAGTTTAAAATTCCAAAGCAACTCCTTTCAAACATACCAAATAGTCTATCTTTTATATTAATAAGATCATATATGAAGCTCATTTCTTTTCAAATGAAAGTTTTCACTAGCAGAAAAAGTATTGTGGTTTGTCCTCACAGTACTTTGTTTCAAGTTTCATTTTTACAATAATAATTTCATTTAGTATGCAGAAACTCGCCACCTCTCTGTCATGGCTTGATGGTTCACTAAATGATAACACACTCTGCAACTTGGGGTTATTGTAATGATGGGATGTATTATTATTCACAAAAATATCACCTCAGTAACAATGATGTATTTTTGTCTCAAATTTCATAAATCATTTCAAACTTTATGACAGAATCACATTGGTGTATGTACCTTCATGTGTTTATTGTCACATTATCTATTTAGGTACCATACATCCAGCAGAGATGCTTTAGGATAAATGATAATATAATGGATACCTAGTAGAATCATTTTAAATGTGACTTGGCTTAAATGTACGTGTCTTAAGAACATGGAATGGTAGATTCTGAAGTAGTCACTAAGTTGAAATGCTTGTATAACTGAAATCTGTTAAATCAACTTTTGTAATAAGTTTGGTGAAACTTAGTATAAATTGATAAGTTGCCTTATTTATTGGAATAACTCAGCAGAAATAAAAAATTGACATATATATAGTCAGTCAAATGTATCAGTCGATATTCCAGTGTAAAATGTGTGAAAATGGAGGAGAAAGTTGAAGAGTTTATGGTATAAATTTACTTACTTCTGAAATATGCTTTTAAAATACAGAGACACAAATAATCATATAAGTTGTGGAATCTAACTACAAAAATGCCAAAACTTAACAGGAAAATATGAACAATCTGCCTAACTCTTCACATTGATTATTTCTAATGAATGGACTTTTTTTTTTTTTTTTTAAAGAGAGGGTCTCATTCTGTAGTCCAGGCTATGGAGCTCAGGCTGGCCTTGGACTCAGGGCAATCCTCCTGCCTCAGCCTCCTGAGTGTTGGGATTACAGGCATGTGCCACCATCCCCATCTTATGTGGTGCTGGGGAATCAAACTCGGATATTTAGCAGGTGACTTAGCACTTGATAAGCAAGTGCTTTAACCGCTGAGCCATTCCTCCAGCCCTGGACTATAATTTTTTAATCATTAGGTCATCTGAATAAATTGTGGAATTACCATTATAACTTAGAATTGTTACAAATTTAAGTACCACATTATTTATGTCTTCATAAATAGAGTAGATAAAAATATAAATTCTATAAAAAAGTGAGTTAAACAGGCATCTATCAATATATCGATTATGTGAATGTTTGCAAGTCCTAAACTATTTGGTAATTTTTGAGAAAAATATGTTTAACTGTTTTTTCAATAAAAAATGTGGTCATGAAAATGTGATTTCATTATAATTTTATGTGTGGCAATACATTTTTAAGATACATTTTATTTTAATATTAATACAACTTTTAACTTAGAAATGCACATTTATTTCCTCAAAGATTAAAAATGTCTCAAAATAACTGCCTCTACGCATAAAATTAATTTGGTCTCAATCTCTTTTATTTTTTAAAAATCTGTGACTATTTTATTCACTCCAATGTTGAATATTTCTTTGCATATTAGGCTGTTGAGGGGCATAAATATAATGTTAATAGTTACAAAACCTATATTCTACCAACGGGAGTCATATTTATATCCATGTCTTTAAAATACTGGCTTCTAAGCTAAGGATCATAATTCGATTTTGATCCAAAATTCAGTACATAGGGAAGTTTTAAAGAATATTTTATCTCTTCAAATGTGTCAATATAATTGGCCAACTAAACACACCTTTAATATTGGACATAGAAACCCATCTAGATTATTATTGGACAGAATTGATTGCATAGTCAAAGTTGTTGATCCTTTAGCTTTATATAGACACACCTAAACAACAGACTATTTAAAGCAGTTCCTATCAAAACATCTTGATTCCCTGAGTTTTGTCCTTGAGAGCACCCGAAACTTACTGGACTGTAAAAGCTAAATCACCTGGAGCAGAAGGTATTTTTAAACACATGTTTTCCCAAACAAGGCAGCTGGACTCTGCAGGTATTCTTTGAGCACTGCTGCGCTCAGCAGTTAACTTTCTTCACTTGAAGGTACCAGGGCAAGGAAGATGACCTCAACACATTGTTTTTCTATTATTTTTCTATGATCTCTGTACTATCAAAAGGAAGATATTTGACAGCAAATAAATTATTTTCTAAGATACCTACAAATGGAGAAAAAAAGGAAGCCCTACTTTTAGATGACACTATGATAAAAAAATCTTTATAGTCACTTTACTTAGTATATACCTGAAGAGTAGCAAAACAAGTATATATGAAATCTGAAAAAAAATCTATCTAGAACAGATAAATATCTATTTTCATACTTTGTTTTTTAAACATTAGCTTGTAATTTTGTTTCATCCCATAACGCACTGACATTAGACTATTGAATATAATTTATAGCAATTGAAGACAAATGCATTCCTCCTTTTTCTTCTTATATATAAATAATATCTACAATGATTAGCAGTCTGTTCATTGAAAAAGTCAATTTTTGCACTTTTCTTGGATATGAAAGTTATTGAAAATGACAAGAATTATCCTAAGCTTAATTAATTTATTATCATCTAAAATGTATCTATGAATTGCATATTCATCATAATTTATATAATTTTAAACCTTTCTGTAGATGTTGGCAATTAGAATTGTTTTTCTCTCCCAAATTTTCTTTTCATTGGCATCTGTGACATGTAACAACTGCGTTCAAGTTGAGGAATTGGTACACATTTTGCACCTTCCTTATTTTGCTCCCCCTCCCCTGTGCTACTTGCTTCCCTTCCCCACATCTTTCTCTTTCAAAAAAATCTGCCTCCCTGTTTCTTAATATCAGTTGCATTTAGTTCCGTTGCTTATTTATATTTTGAGATTCCAATGTTAGAAAATGCAAAATTTGACTTCCTGTATCTGATTCATTTCATTCAGCACGATGGTCTCAAGTTGCCTCATGACTCAAATCTATCTGTCTTTATGACAGACTAGCAGCCCATTTTTTGCGTATGCTACTTTCCCCACTCAGCAGCACAACTCAGAATAGATTTAAAATAGATACTTTACTAAGTTGGATATAATACCAGGATTTTGGAACAAAATAATGTTCCAGATTGTAATGTAAGAGATAGTAGCAAATGACCGTGTTCCCAGTAAGACTTCTCTTCCATCTTGAGCAAAATAAGAAAATGGCTACTTTCCCCCATTTCTATCGTTAAGTGAAGTTCATAATGCTTTCTTGACATCCCAGAAAGAGGATGTGTAAAACCCACAAACTACTCCAACATCTGAGCATGCTCTTTGCTGCCTTCCTAAAAGACTGATAATGAATTTAAGAATAAAAAAAAAATTCTTCAGTTATGTCTCTATCCAGTTAGGATCTTAAACTCTAGTCTTAGAATTTTCTTCCCCTATCTCTTTGAAAGGTATTTAGCTGATGCACATAGCTCTCCATAATTCTCACATGTAAAGACATGTGTCTACCAAACACTTAATAGCTAAACAAGTGTAAATATATATATTATCTCACTCAGTAGCTAATTTCATAGCTCAATTCATTTAACTGAAACATGAACAATTATCTCGTAAAGTTAGAACACAAAGCTTCCACATGAGGTTATGTCCCAGACCTTGCAAATAACTTATGTCAACTTGGAGATGTGATCAATTTATAACACAGAGATAGGGAGATTAGCCTGTATTACATCAATAGGTCCAATTGGATTACCAGTTCTAATAAGAGCATTGCAGAGAGCCCAGGTCAGAGAGACGTGGTAATGGAATCAGAGATGAAATGATATCCATTGAAAGCAGAAGATGGCGCCACAGCTGGGATGATGCGTGCTGTCATGAGAAGCTGGAAAAGGCAAGAAGCCACCCTTTCCTACAGATGCCTGAGGAGAAGGCAGTGCTGAGGGCCTCCAACTCAGAGAACTCACGAAGGCCTATCTTACACTTCCTATCTCAAAAAGTGTCAGACATTATTTTTTGTTGTTATTTCTTATTTCAAGCCCCAAAATGTGTTGGGAATCTGTGAATGCAGTAAACAGGAACTAAGTAATTCTATATATATATATATATATATATATATATATATATATATATATATTAGAAATTTGTGTATATATATATATATATATATTGGAAATTATAAGAAAGTTCACTGAAAGAATTTTTCATTGACATTGTGTAAGACACCAAGAGATGAGTTGAATTACTGTTCCAACTATATTATTTTAATAATCACTTATTTCAAGACTTAGCACAATCCTTTTTCTTGGGTCCCAGAAAAGCATTATATACTTGACCTAATGTTAGAGATAGAAAATAACTAATAGTTTCCTTATTTTGATCAAGATTGGATAAGCAATATTACTTTTACTTAAGTAGTATTCTCCCCCTTGTTGAGTCTTTCTGAATTAACATGATTTGTTTTTGACTTTGTTATCACAATAGATGTGTCCTTTGTGTATAGTCTTTGATATTGGAAACACATTCTTTTGACTGATCTTACTCTGAGACATGACAAAATAGAAAGGCATGGAATTGCTTTACTATTATGTGTAAGTTTATGAATGATACTGAAAGCCTATCTTATCCAACAAGGGTGATATAGGCATGCAATCCCATCACTCTGAGAGACCGAGGCAGGAGGATCACAAGTTCTAGCCAGGCTGAGGCAACCTGGAGACTTAGCAAGAACCAGTCATAAAATAAAATAAGAACTAAAAGGGTAGGTGGTAAGGGCATGCCTATGAATGTTGCTTAGTGTAAAAGCTCTGTACCTGGTCCTTAAGAAAAATATATTAGGGGCTGGAGAAATTGTTCAGTGGTTAAAGCACCTGCCTAGCAATGCTAAATCAAGCGCTAAGTATTTGATTTCAATTCCCCAGTACCACATAAGCCAGATGTGGTGGTAATCCCAGCACTCAGGAGGCTGAGACAGGAGGTTTGCCCTGAGTCCAAGGACAGCTTAGGCTCCATAGTGAGTTCAGGACCAGCCTGGGCTACAGAGTGAGATCCTGTCTCAAAAACAAAACAAAACAAAACAAAAACTTGTTATGTAATATATGATTTTTGAGTTTTCTTCCACAATATTCATATAACTATGTTTTGGCTACTTCAACAGCACATAATTTATAAGTTATGAGTGTTACACTCATTTAAAATTAATGTTCTTTAATTTGTTACTTCTTCAAATCCTAGAAAGGAAGCAAAATGTTCTCTCAAACAATATAGTATTAATGGTGGTAATCTGTAAGAAACACACACACACACAAATGGAGTGGCACAAAATTCCCAGAACACTGATTCTAATTATAGGTATAAACATATAATTGCCTTTTTACCTGTGGTTCTCTGCAGCCATTGCTTAAAAAGGAGAAAAAAAATGACTTTTAGACAACATATGTCCATTATAAAATTCAGTGTTAGTTACACCATGCTTTGCATAATTATATCTGCCAAAATTAGTTTACTTTGTTACCAAGTGTTTTATACTTTCATTTCAAGAAAATGCTTCTCTTCACATCGACTGGCAGTTGGAAAAATAAAATATTTATTAAGATAACAAAAATTTTGAAGATTTTAAATAAAGTCAGTTATCTTACCAACAAAACCAGTTATTCTGTTTTCAAGCTGGTGGAAATCACACCAATAAATGTCTAATTAAGCAGTTGTTAATAAGAGAAGTGAAGGGCTACTAAATATAACTCAATTAGAAAAGTTAATTAGATTAGCATTATATAGCTATTGAATGAGTTTCTAAACTAACCAAAACTTAGTGACTTCATGCAAGGCTAATACTTAGAGTTCCACAATTTGAAATCTGCTGTTTTCCTACTCAGTTAAATATCAAGGTGCCGATTCTGGAGCTTCTTGAGAAGAATCTCTTTTCTTCTATTTCCCTGCTTTGAAACGCTGTCTACCTTCTTTTATTTATGACCCCCTTGGTCCATTCTCAAAACCAGCACTAAGTAATATTTTACTTCGATCTTCCTTCCTACTTATATGTCCTTCTGATCTAGCCAGTAAATGTTCTTCAATTTTAAGAGCCAAATAAACTTACAAATAACCGTGTGTGTGTGTGTGTGTGTGTCTGTGTGTGTGTGTGTGTGTGTGTGGTGTGGTGTGTGTGGTGTGTAAATGGATGGGAACCTATTGAATAACCTGGGTTAATCTCCATATCTACAGTCTTTCATTTAATTTTATTGACAGGATTCCTTTGCCACGGAAGTTAGTATAGTCAGAATCTTTCAGGATTTGAATGTGGATAAGTTTGAGGGTTGCTACTATTCTTGCTACAACGTCATCTTTAGAGTTTTGTCTATTTAAAAAAAAAACCTGATATAAATTTTGAGAAAGAGAGAAAGCAATGGAGAAACAAAATGATTCTTGACCAAATGAATGAATATTACTTATTCTTAGAGGAAAAATTTCAAATGGATGCAATTTTAAGCCAATTAAGTATGAAAACAAATACATAGGAAATACATTTTAAAAAGAAAGAGCTTTTACTTAACTTTCAAAACAACCTAAATTTAATTCTATCACTTATCTATTCAACAAGCTGAAACATCATGTTGACAGACTTTAGATGGGTACAAATTCAAAGCATAGAGTATAATAATTTAGCAAATTTTCCACTGACCAGATGAAAAGAGAAATGCTGATAAATTAGTATATGTGCAGAAGAGAGTGATTATAATGACAGATAGAATGGAACTAGGCCAGATGAAAAACAGTTAAAATAACTGTCATTGGTAGACCAGAAAATGAGTTTATGAAAGTACAGTGATATTATACATATGAGTAATATTATAAAATGAAACAGTATTTAATGAGAAGTTTTACTTTTGCTACTGTATTTTTCCTCACATAAGGTTTGCAGTTTTGTTGTACTTTTAAAGTTACATACAAACTTTAACTATGGTTTTGAAATAAAATCAGAGGACATTAACTTCCAGGCATGAGTTAGGACGGATGAGTTCTTACAAAATCATCACCTGAACAATAATACAGAAAGAAAATGGATGTGCCCAACATAGCATGGAATTCCGTATCCCCAAAATGCATAGAAGGCCTATGTTATAGCAAATCAATTTATAAAACTGATGAATTATTGTAGAACATGTTCACCATTTCCACGTTATTTATATCAGTAGCATTAGGCTCACATACTTACTGGGGTGTATAGACAAATAAATGAAAATATAAGATCTGTAGTAAAATTTGAATTTCAGGAAAACTAGTATATATCTAGTACTACTTATAGTCAATAAGAATTTGAATTAAGCTGCATATTCTATGTGTTTCTAATAAATTTAGTTAATTAAATATATATAAACATAAATAGAAAAAAAGAAAATGTTGCAAGAATGAACAAAAAGAATAATGTGATCTTCAGGCAAACATTGATTTTAAAAAATACTTACCTGAATAAAACAAACAAACAAAACCTCTCAAAGAACCTACAGTAGTTATATTTGCAGGACTATGTGTCTACTGCGGACCCCTTTGGGATTCTGTAACATAGGTTTCAATCTTTTTCAGCATATGCGTATGCCACTGTCTGAGGTTAAATCTGTATTATAAAATTGTTTTCTCTTTGAGATATTAAAAATCATTTCATTAATCTCCAGATTTACCACAGGATAACACTTCAGAGAAATTAGGCACATAACACACAATTTCATCAAGTAAAATCGTGAGAGTAGAAGAAGAAAATATGCTTGCTATAAAAAAGCTTTAAAGCCAACTTGATTTACTGTATGTAGTCTAAACGAGTAAGTCCAGACTTAAGTTACATGGAAGAATATTCCGGGTTTTTTTAAAGAAAACATTTAGCACCTAAGACAGATGGGGAAGGGAAATTTATTTCAAATCATAAATACAAAATTGGTTAATAATGTGTGTAATAGTCACCAATCCATTATAAACAGTCCATATGAAAGTATTGATGGTGGGCAAAACAGTCTGAAAACTTGCTTCTAACAACTTCTTTTGACTATAGAAGTAATAGAAAGTTTATGAATGAATTATTAAATCAGGGTTAGAGCCCTGCTAAAATATTGCTTTCCTGCCACTTGGTTATACACATGGCATCTTAACTTGAACCACTCAAAGTTGACTCATTTATGTGATTTTGTTTTGTTTTGTATAAATAACATTTCCAGTTTCTTTCATGTACTTCTATTAGAATCTACTGCACAGTGGGTTTTATTTTTCAGCTACTTGCCACTTGTTGGCTTTTATATTACTGTCTCTTATGATTCCAGATAAAGTCCCTTTCTACTATCCTTAAAGAGAAGTCTAACAAATAATAAATATTATCCAAACGACTTTCTTTAATCTTTAAACAAGCGGGATTTAATAATTAGACTAAAGCCCAATTGGAACACTCATCGAGATAATTTGCTGAGAAAAGATAAACTTTACAACAACCCAAATAAAAGATAACAAAATTCACTAACCATGTAAAAATTTATGGCCTGCAGAATATACTATTCATATATTATAGGTATAAATATTATTTTAACAACATTTAAAAAATATTTTAATACTACAAGATGCATTTAACAGAAAACAACCTAAGTGAAAGACAATTGGTCAACTGGCAATGATTCAGAATCTGTTTTAGAAATTAATGGAACACAGATTGTCATCTGTAGAAAAAGGAAATTCTGATTTAATTCAAAAATCTATGATCTTTGACAAGCCCTTTTGCTCATTTGTAATAATACTGAAAAATTTACAAATTATTTTGTGCCTAATATTGTTCTATCTGTTTAATCTATACCATGTAATTATTGTACTATAAATAATTCTACACACACCTTCATTTCAGAAATGAAAAAATTAAAAAATTAATATTGAACAATCAGAAATGGTGAAGACTTAGACCTATCAACTTCTTTCCCATACATGTAAATAAATATGGTCCCCATAAAAAGCAAGAAAAATCAAGCTAGCATGCGATTTAAAGAATGTATATTGGCATGGAAATATGTCTGGGCCACGTGATCAAATATTTAAACTTGCTTCAGGACTTAGCATTGGTCTCTGAGCAAACTAGACACCACTGGTTGGGGTCCCTCCTGCTTCCTCTGTAATCAGGCTTGATGAATTCAACATTGTGGACATCCAGCAATTCAGTGAACGGAAAATGGGAATGGTGGAGAAAAAAAATACCTTTGCCTTTGAAAGAAACTACCAGACGAGAGAATTAAGCAGGCACATTGTCACGTGCAGCCAACACGCACCGTGTGTTCCTTAAGCATGGCAGTGTTGTCTTGCTTCTTTTATCTGTTTAATTTCATGAGATGCAAAGAATCTGGATCCAGTTTAAATGACTCTGCTTCCCCTTATCACATCAAAGAGCTTCTCACAGCAAAGGCCGCACCTGCCTCTTCCATCTGCCTGAGTGGCCGCAGGGAAAAGAAGGAGCTCGCGTGGGGCGGGGGGCGGGGAGGGAGCACAGAAGCTGGGCCGAGAGCAAAATTCAAGCTGTCCTGAGGTAGATGATGGGTTGCAAGATGCAGTTTAATCATGACTCTTATGTTTTTGTGTTCAAATAATTTTAAATATCGAAATACATGATTTTTATGTAAATAAAAGCTTTAAAGGTGAAGAAATAAATTGATTTTGCACTACAAATTTATATACATATATTGATATACAGTTATATATATGATAATCACACACAAAGTAGGTGCATACTTATGCATTATTTTGTTACGTTTGTTCATATGTAAAGTAACAAAGGTATTATATGTAACATAACAAAGTATATATAATTCTTCCCGTGGTTTTGGTTGTTGTTTGAGATAGAGGCTTGCTCTGTAGTCTAAGCTGGTCCTGAAATAGCTATGTAACTCAGGCTAGTCTCAAACACATGGCAATCCTCCTGCCTCAGATTTTTGAGTACTGAGATTATTACATGTCACTGATCAAGACTTAATTGATGAATTATATAACAAAAAGAGTGTTACATTTTGTGCAAGATACTGAGGATAGAGTGTAATTCTTTTTTCATTTGGAAAAGACAGTTTATGTGGTGCTGGGGAATCAAACCCAGGGTCTGCACCTGTTCGGCAGGCACTTCAACTCTGACCTATGTGCCCACTCCACCATAGTCTCATTTTTAAGACTGACTGACTTTCAATTGTGAAAGTAAATGTCTTGTTATTTTAGCTCAGTTCTTATTTTTCTATGCTGAATAAATATTATTTCTGCCTGTGTGTGTGTGTGTGTTTTAAAGAGAAATGGTTGAACTATTAACCTGACCAATAATACAATGATCTATAAGACACCAGTTTTACAGAATAAAATGTTTTCATTATATTAAGTAATAAAAGAGTTAATTTGCAGATGTAATTTCAAAAAGGTTTTGAGGATGGGATCTAAGCTGCATATAAAAAAGAATTAAAGAACAAAGAAAAATTGGGGGCAATAAGTAAGAAGGATTCTTTCAAAAAGATGTAACAGCCAATCGAGGCCTGAAGTGGAAAGAGATGAAAGATATTGGCTTTTCTTTTTCTTCCTAGATGGGAGAGGTTCGAAACATATTTATGCTTACTTCAGAGACTAGTTGAAGATACAGAAAAGAAAGGATGGGCCTGATGAGTACGGTTCCTAAGGGGTCAAAGGACATCACCTCTGGTTCACAGACAGATGCAGATCTTTCAAAGTAGGAAGGTTATATCTTTTCCAACTGGCAAGAATGAAAGCAAATTGATGCTTTAAAAGGAAGACTGGAGTGTGGGATTGCTTTGTTCAGGAAACATAGATGTGACGTGCTACTTTGAAATCTGCAAAATCAAATACATTTTTCCTTCTGTATTTCATAATTAATGGTATATAGGCTGATATATAAAGGTTCAGAGAGACATTTTGTTTATGCCTCATGAAAACTAGTGCATTAAATAAAAACTTGAAATTTTGTATTCTCTTGAAATATCCAAAATATTCTTTTCCCCCATATTATTGATATATATAAGTGCAAAATTTAAGGTTTACAATGAAGTTGAGCACTTTGTGCACATACATATCTTGTCAAGGTGGCAAGGACTTTCCCACTCTCCTTTTGTCCTGCCCCCTACCTACCCTTTCTTCCCTCCCTGCCCTACCCTCCTGTTTCACTTTGTCTTTGGGTGATTCTAAAATTCTCATCATAACAATATTCTTGACAATCAGAATCCCAGGGCAAGAAAAATAGCACTGAGCACCTGCCTAGAAAGCACAAGGCTGGGAACTTGATTCTCCAGCACCACAGAAACCCAGCATGGTGGTGCAGGTCTGCAATCCCAGAACTCGGGAGGCTAAGGCAGAAAGTTTGCCGTGAGATTGAGGTCAGACTGGGCTTCTTAAAGAGTTCAAGACCAGTCTGGACCATAGGAACACACACACACACACACACACACACACACACACACACACACACACA